>JBAKBP010017406.1:0-49024 GCA_037953745.1 Lithodes maja
GTGTGAGTGTCCTAGGAGTGCCACATGTATTTGTTGATTTCATTAGTTGAGCTTAGAAGTGAAGTTGGTTGGTGATTTTTTTTTAATAATATGTCTATTCCTTCATCAAGCTAAATAGAGATAAATGTGTAAATTTTTCAATATAAGTGTCATTTAGGAAATTGCATTACTCAGGTCCTCAAATGGGCTAGAATATTCGCTTGATTATAGTCAGTTTCATTTCATCTGACGGTAAATTGCAAAGTTCTCAGTTACTTTGAAGATTTTATAGTGAAATATGGTGCCGATTATATAAACTCTTAGTGTGCGGAATTTCGGTGAGAGTATCCTAGGTTCGAGTCCTTGGAGTACCACATGTATTCATTACTTTCAATGATTTAATTGGGGAGTTGGTGAAAACAAATATGAATTTAATATGATGCAGATACATGGTAATTTCATGTTTTTCCATTAACCTCTGAAGTGCGCACGGGGGTAAATGAAAACGTCCCCCTGTGCTGACGTATTTGAGGTTTTTCGTCACTAAAATATTCATTGTACCATTAATAGCATTAATAATTATCCATATGCGCCTATTATGGGTTGATTATAAAGGTATTAACCTGAAACAACAATAAAACAGCGTTTGGATGGTCAAAATCGGAGATATAGCCCGCGAGTTGTATAATGTATGGGTGAGGCAAACTCCTTTCCCGCCAATTTCCCCCAAGGCCACTGAGACACAGTCGATCGATACTCTCTCTCTCTCTCTTGCACTCGATGGCCACCAGTGATGACAACACCCTGCTTGCAACTCGCTAATGTTAGCACGAAAATATACCTCAGAATAAGGGAATAATAGGGAAAATAGGTGATAACTGAGGAATAGGAGGAAAGTGGGGAAGGAGGGGAGGTAGAGGACTGAGATTTTGCATGGCCCAGGGGCCAAAAAAAAAATAAAAAAAAAATTTGTTTTCGATGTAAAAAAGTTGATTTTTAGTTTTACTTACTCCAGAGAGTCTTCCCGCAGTCCGCCGGCCGAACTCTAAAGAGTCTTCCCGCAGTTCCCGGGTTAAGTATCGAGAAATCTGCTAAGGGATTCAATTTATCGTCAGATGAAATGAAACTGAGTATAATCTATTTTGAGTTATAGAATTTAGTGGTTCAAGATGTTTGGCCTGATTGTAATGGATAGACTATAGTGTTTGTGTGAAGTAATATGAGGATTCATAAGGCAGTGTGACGGCAAGTTTATTTAGATATATATCTATTATGGCTGTATAAGTGTTTACGGATTTTTGCTCTCATGATCAGATTCATAAATAATTATCATACTTTTTGCTTTTTTACCAGATTTATATAAAATCATAATTTTCACTTGCATTACTAGATTTATATATAATTTATCAACTCCAGATATTAAAGATAAATTACTAGAGTAAATTGATCGACCTTTTTTGTCTACGGTAATTTGGAATTTAAATTATCAACTTCAGATACTAAATTAATAGTAGAGTAAATTAATCTACCTTTATGATTAAATGTGGAATTAAAATGATCAACTCAAGATAATAAGGTTAATATTAGAGTAAGTTAATCAACCTTTCTGAGTGAATTTGAAATTAATATTATCCAAGAATGACATGTCAGAATCGGTTATAGCTTAGTATAAAAACACTAACCCCTTACTGTACCGGTGACATATTTTTATTCTTGCTAGTTTTAGACGATTTTGTGTAGCTTAGGAAGGATATATGGGTAGCTAAAAGGAGTAATTGAGATAGTCTATAGCTTTTTAATGGGTAGATGTCATTCCTAAGCTGAACAGAATCTTCTAATAGCCAAAATAAGCGGCTCCTTTTAGACTATTTTGTGTAGCTTAGGAAGGATGTATGACTATGGGTAGCTAAAAGGATTAAGATAGTCTATAGCTTTTTAAATGGGTAGATATCCTTCCTAAGCTGAACAAAATTGTCTAATAAGTAGCAAGAATAAAATAAAAAATATGTCGGCGGTTCAGAATGCCCATGTTACACTGCTTTTTCTATCAACATTGGTCTGGCAGCTTATGAGGTCAAAATTTAATATTTTGGTTACGTACCATCAGTTAGTTTATGATACCAGCGCAAAAATACTCCAGAAATGTTGATTATGAAAGCTTTAGTGTCATACCGTCTTTAGGAGGACTGGGCCTGTATTCATAACATTCTTAGAAGTATTTCTATAATTTGTCCTGATCTAAGGAAGGAGCTGTATAGACTTATTTAGCAGAAGGAATACGAATAGTGCATAGATATTGAACAGTAACTTTTGAGTTCATTTTCAAGTAGATATTTAGCAGAATTACAAACATTATGCTAAGTCTATAACTCAAACTTCCTTATTGATCAAAACTCCAAGTGGTGACTAAATTAGAATACGGTTTATGTAAGACTACATGGACTTTAGGGGTTCCTTTAAAAAATATTGGGCATAGGTTCATCGTAAAAAAATTATTTTTTTCTTTAAAGTCTCTGTAATAAAATTTGAAAAATGGTAGCTTATTTTGTACTTCAAAGAGCGTCCCTTAAACAACCACATTACAAAAAAATTATATATTGTAGGCCTATGAATAAAAACTTTGAAAATCATTGCTATTTTCTTTATTTATACTTCAAAGAGCGTCCCTTGAACAACCACATACATATCTCGGAAAAAAAAAATCAAAAGTTCAGAACGAAGGGTTCCTTTTATCTTATGTTCAAGATAAAGACTTAAAAACATTAGATCAGATTATAGGGGTAGAGCACAGGCTCCACCCAGGGACAGTCTCTTAAAGTACAGGGCGAAGTAGAAGTCTACGGCAGCCTTAGAACTTCCTCGTAGGGTGGTGGTCGTTACCTGCTTGGAGGAGGGCAGGGGAAGGCAATGGGTGTCGAGGATTTCATTGCAGGGAAAGTCTGAGGGGTGTGGTTAAACAGTTTGGTCGTTGCAAGTGAGTGGGCAGCGTCCAGAGTTCTTATTTGGGATTCCGGAGATATTAGTCTGCACCCCACTGGAAAGGTCGCTCGATTTCAGGAATTTGGTTGTTGTGGTCAAATAGTTTGATTGGAAGACGGTGGTCGTTGAAAGTTTGCAGGGGAGTGAGCAACATCAGTGCTTTTTGGGGAGTCTGCAAGTGATTCAGGAATTTTCGTGGTGGTCGTGCATCATTAATTTTAGTCAACAGGATTTTTCAAGTTTAGCTTCCAGGCAACAAAGAGGAGATGGTAGTTTTGCTAGAAATGCCTTTGTATTCTTTGAGCGCATTTAAGTTGGTTCTGGTGAATATCTGCAGTCCATTTTTCTCGCCCTCAATCGGTCCGTCTTGCTCTCTTCTCGCCCTCGGTCAGTCTTGCTTGCTCTCTTCTCGCCCTCGGTCAGTCTTGCTTGCTCTCTTCTCGCCCTCGGTCAGTCTTGCTTGCCCTCTTCTCGCCCTCGGTCAGTCTTGCTTGCCCTCTTCTCGCCCTCGGTCAGTCTTGCTTGCCCTCTTCTCGCCCTCGGTCAGTCTTGCTTGCCCTCTTCTCGCCCTCGGTCAGTCTTGCTTGCCCTCTTCTCGCCCTCGGTCAGTCTTGCTTGCCCTCTTCTCGCCCTCGGTCAGTCTTGCTTGCCCTCTTCTCGCCCTCGGTCAGTCTTGCTTGCCCTCTTCTCGCCCTCGGTCAGTCTTGCTTGCCCTCTTCTCGCCCTCGGTCAGTCTTGCTTGCCCTCTTCTCGCCCTCGGTCAGTCTTGCTTGCCCTCTTCTCGCCCTCGGTCAGTCTTGCTTGCCCTCTTCTCGCCCTCGGTCAGTCTTGCTTGCCCTCTTCTCGCCCTCGGTCAGTCTTGCTTGCCCTCTTCTCGCCCTCGGTCAGTCTTGCTTGCCCTCTTCTCGCCCTCGGTCAGTCTTGCTTGCTCTCTTCTCGCCCTCTGTCAGTCTTGCTTGCTCTCTTCTCGCCCTCGGTCAGTCTTGCTTGCTCTCTTCTCGCCCTCGGTCCGTCTTGCTTGCTCTCTTCTCGCCCTCGGTCCGTCTTGCTTGCTCTCTTCTCGCCCTCGGTCCGTCTTGCTTGCTCTCTTCTCGCCCTCGGTCCGTCTTGCTTGCTCTCTTCTCGCCCTCGGTCCGTCTTGCTTGCTCTCTTCTCGCCCTCGGTCAGTCTTGCTTCCTCTCTTCTCGCCCTCGGTCAGTCTTGCTTCCTCTCTTCTCGCCCTCGGTCAGTCTTGCTTGCTCTCTTCTCGCCCTCGGTCAGTCTTGCTTGCTCTCTTCTCGCCCTCGGTCAGTCTTGCTTGCTCTCGGTCAGTCTTGCTTGCTCTCTTCTCGCCCTCGGTCAGTCTTGCTTGCTCTCTTCTCGCCCTCGATCAGTCTTGCTTGCTCTCCTCTCGCCCTCGATCAGTCTTGCTTGCTCTCCTCTCGCCCTCGATCAGTCTTGCTTGCTCTCCTCTCGCCCTCGATCAGTCTTGCTTGCTCTCCTCTCGCCCTCGATCAGTCTTGCTTGCTCTCCTCTCGCCCTCGATCAGTCTTGCTTGCTCTCCTCTCGCCCTCTATCAGTCTTGCTTGCTCTCCTCTCGCCCTCGATCAGTCTTGCTTGCTCTCCTCTCGCCCTCGATCAGTCTTGCTTGCTCTCCTCTCGCCCTCGATCAGTCTTGCTTGCTCTCCTCTCGCCCTCGATCAGTCTTGCTTGCTCTCCTCTCGCCCTCGATCAGTCTTGCTTGCTCTCCTCTCGCCCTCGATCAGTCTTGCTTGCTCTCCTCTCGCCCTCGATCAGTCTTGCTTGCTCTCCTCTCGCCCTCGATCAGTCTTGCTTGCTCTCCTCTCGCCCTCGATCAGTCTTGCTTGCTCTCCTCTCGCCCTCGATCAGTCTTGCTTGCTCTCCTCTCGCCCTCGATCAGTCTTGCTTGCTCTCCTCTCGCCCTCGATCAGTCTTGCTTGCTCTCCTCTCGCCCTCGATCAGTCTTGCTTGCTCTCCTCTCGCCCTCGATCAGTCTTGCTTGCTCTCCTCTCGCCCTCGATCAGTCTTGCTTGCTCTCCTCTCGCCCTCGATCAGTCTTGCTTGCTCTCCTCTCGCCCTCTATCAGTCTTGCTTGCTCTCCTCTCGCCCTCGATCAGTCTTGCTTGCTCTCCTCTCGCCCTCGATCAGTCTTGCTTGCTCTCCTCTCGCCCTCGATCAGTCTTTCTCGCCCTCGATCAGTCTTGCTTGCTCTCCTCTCGCCCTCGATCAGTCTTGCTTGCTCTCCTCTCGCCCTCGATCAGTCTTGCTTGCTCTCCTCTCGCCCTCGATCAGTCTTGCTTGCTCTCCTCTCGCCCTCGATCAGTCTTGCTTGCTCTCCTCTCGCCCTCGATCAGTCTTGCTTGCTCTCCTCTCGCCCTCGATCAGTCTTGCTTGCTCTCCTCTCGCCCTCGATCAGTCTTGCTTGCTCTCCTCTCGCCCTCGATCAGTCTTGCTTGCTCTCCTCTCGCCCTCGATCAGTCTTGCTTGCTCTCCTCTCGCCCTCGATCAGTCTTGCTTGCTCTCCTCTCGCCCTCGATCAGTCTTGCTTGCTCTCCTCTCGCCCTCGATCAGTCTTGCTTGCTCTCCTCTCGCCCTCGATCAGTCTTGCTTGCTCTCCTCTCGCCCTCGATCAGTCTTGCTTGCTCTCCTCTCGCCCTCGATCAGTCTTGCTTGCTCTCCTCTCGCCCTCGATCAGTCTTGCTTGCTCTCCTCTCGCCCTCGATCAGTCTTGCTTGCTCTCCTCTCGCCCTCGATCAGTCTTGCTTGCTCTCCTCTCGCCCTCGATCAGTCTTGCTTGCTCTCCTCTCGCCCTCGATCAGTCTTGCTTGCTCTCCTCTCGCCCTCGATCAGTCTTGCTTGCTCTCCTCTCGCCCTCGATCAGTCTTGCTTGCTCTCCTCTCGCCCTCGATCAGTCTTGCTTGCTCTCCTCTCGCCCTCTATCAGTCTTGCTTGCTCTCCTCTCGCCCTCGATCACTTTTGCTTGCTCTCGCCCTCGATCACTTTTGCTTGCTTGCTCGGTCTCCCCCTCACTCGGTCTTCCATCCAAGTCGGCTTCCCATCTTCGATCATGACGCCAGCCAGGATAGTGTCTCAGTGGTGTTTGGCTATCAGCCCGAGAACACTGCAGCCTATTTTGGGGTTCCTCTTGTTGGCTTAAATTCTTCCGTCAAAGCACTCCTGACCATCAGCCCTTGTGAGAAGGTTTGGTTCCCTCATCCTCGTCGCTATCATTGCCTCGCTTTGTCAGTCTGCTGGGAGTTATTGGTTGGTGGTTGTTGTGGTTAGTTTGTTAGTTGGTGGTGGTTCTGAGAGTTTTTGTTCCCTCACCTCTCCATCGAGTTCCACGAGTCTTGCTGTCCTAGTGCGGTCCCTATTCCTCAAGTCCCGTGGTAATGCAGTCCCGTATTGACCATCAGATTTCAGCCCTCCACAAGTTAGGGTATATGATGAATTCTTCAACCAATGTAGTCTTCTAGGTTCATCACCCCAAGAACAAATCTGTAGAAAGAAAAAATATTTAGCTACTATTTTCTGTACCTGTCCAAGGCTTTTCATTCCCGCCATTAGATTATTTTATTAATTTTAAAAATTGAACCTCCAGCAATAGACAGGCTTCGAACGATCTCTCAACCATTTGTACTACCACAGATCCTTCTTAAACTGCACAAAAGCATCTAAATATAACTAGACTACTAAAAAGAAGTCACCGGTACCGAAGGGATTAATAGACTTATCAATACTTTTCAAATCTGTTATTCAACCTTTAACTCTGTTGGTGGTGTAATGGTTTAGAGGCTTATGTTCTGGGTGTGGTGTCCCGAGTTCGAATCCCGGGAGGACCATATTCTTTCATTAGTTTATTAAAGTTTGTAATTGATTATTTAATGTTAAGAACGGGGTGTTACTTAATTAAATTATTCATAAAATAGGAAACTAATAAACTTTAGTTTATAATTCCTAATTAAGTTTTATATGAGAGGGTAATAGTTAAACCACAGAACAAATTAGAAACAAACTTCAATTAAATTTCCTCTATGGTTAGTGCACTGAATTTCTGTGCGAGTATCCTAGGTTCGAATCCTTTGAGTACCACATTTAATCATTAGTTTCATAAATGTCATTAATTAGGTAGATTTGAAAGTTAATTGGTGATAATGAACTAAATCAATGTTCGCATATAATTCCGTATTAACCCTTTTGTATGTACCGACCACTATTCTGGATACTAATACTTTTATTCAGTTTAGGAACGACCTCTAACCATTAAACGGCTACTAAATATCTATTAATCCTTTTAGCTACCATAGATCTTTTTAAAGCTGCACACAATCTTTTAAATATAGCTACAATATAATTAAATAGACGTCGCCGGTACAGAAGGAGTTAAGGCTATTAATTTACTTATAACTTAATCCTCTCAGTAGTCTAGCTTATTTAATTATATTCCGGCCACCATTATGCGATTTTATTCAGCTAATGCGGACAGTGGCTGTTTGTTTGGTCTTAATTAATGTATTCATATATGTGTTTAGTTTCCTCCCTAGACCTCCATCAAGCTTAGAAAAACACCCCTAGACCCCCTTTCAAAATAGATTTGTACATTTTTCGGTAGAAAAATTTCCCGGCCAAAGGCCGATTCCTCTTAAAATTACAGGCTCGCTATCGCTCGCCAGGAAAAAATAGACACCTGAATGGCACGAAGGGTCTTAATATTGACAAAGAAATGGAGTGAAAGATTATAAAATCCCTAAACTAATGGAACCAACGTCATACAATCTCAAAACTAGTGGGGCTAAACATTAGGGAGAAGGGGGTCCAGACAAATGGTTCGTCTCCCCTTAAGGACCTCTACCAATCCAATTACTATATACTTTCATATCACCAGCCCACCAATTTACTTTCAAATAAACTTAATGAAATCCATTAAACTGTGTGGTACTTCAAGGATTCGAACCTAGGATACTCACACCCCGATGCCAACAGATCCTTACTAAACTTCTTAAAATTGTCTAATGACTATTGTTGGGTGTAATGGTTTAGGTGCTTATGTTCTGGGTGTGGTGTCCCGAGTTTGAATCCCGGGAGGACCATATGCTTTCATTAGATTATTTAAGTACATTGGGGTTTGTAATTGATGATTAATGTCAAGAACGGTGTGTCACTTAGTACCCATATTAGCCCCTTCTGTACCGGTGACTGTCTTTAGTTTTATTCAGGTTAAAAAGGGCCTCCAGTAATTAACAAGCTTCCAAACTATCTCACTTAACCCTCTTCACTACCACAGACCCTTCTTAAGGGGGTAGTACTCGCTTTCTCTGGACCCCCTTCTCCCTCATGTTTAGCACATTAGTTTTAACACGTTCGTTCAGTTAGTTTGGCGATTTTTAGACTTTTCGCCTCATTTTGTTGTCAATATTAAGACCTTTCATGTCCTTTAGGCGTCTATTTTTTCCTGGCAAGCGAAAGCGAGCCTCTAATTTTAGCAGGAACCGGCCTTAGGCCAGGACATTTTTCTACCGAAAAATGTACAAATTTATCTTGAAAGGGGGTCTAGGCTTTGAGATCTAGCAAGGAAAAAAATATATATATAGACCAAAAAACCAAGCACTACCCCCTTAAACTGCAAATTTTCTAAATATAATTAAATAGACGTCGAGGGTACAGAAAGGGGTTAAAATAGTCTAATAATCTAATTAATTAATTTCACTCAACAAACACCACCCAATGTAATTAACGAAAGCATGTGCTCCATCCGGGATTCGTACCTGGGTCACCACATACTGATCTTATAACACTAACCATTACACCATCAATACAGTTAAAAGTTAAATAATTATAGTAGGCATATTTAAACCCGCTACATCCCGGTATACGGATAGGGTTTAACACTATCTGGTGCAACGTCTCTGGGGTTATGGTATTTTGTTTCATTATTATTGAAGTTTCTATTTGTTTTTGCCATTTTCGAACAATGTGTTTTTAGTTTACCCGCTAGACTTTGAAAAACGCCTCTCCAAACCCCCTTCAAACTAAAAAAAACGTCCCCCAGACACCCTTCAAGTTAAATGTGTACATTTTTCGGTAGATAATTTTCCCGTCCAAAAGCCGGTTTCTCCCAAATTGAGGGCTCGCTTTCGCTCGCCCAGGACAAATACAGCTTATTGGGTTGAAGCATCATATAATCGCCAAACTAATGCGATGAAACTTCTTAAAATCTCCAAGCTAATTTAGTAAAACTGGGAGGCTCCAAATTGGCCCGCCCTGCACCTAATAGGGTTAAGAGGGAAAGGAATTTGTTTTTTCTGGACCCGCTTCTCCCTCATGTGTAGCCCCGTTATAACCCTCACGTTCTTGACGCAATTTTGAGCCTATTAGGGATACTTTAAAGCCTGTTACCACCATGGGTATTTAGAAACCTTTAGTGTAGTTACTTCAACCTCTGCAGTTGTCTGAGTTAGCTGTGGGCAGAAAACTAATTTTGGAGAGGTAATTATAAGAGTGAGAGAACTCTGATTGCTAATCTGGCAACCTCTGCGTCATATGGTCGTGAAAGGGTTTAGTCCACCATAATACATCGAAAGATTAACTAATCCACTTGAGATCACTTCCTAATCCGCCTAAAATATCCACAATTCACAAATTCGCTGATTTGGGGCACTAAAGTAGATGTTTCCCCATAGCTTTTTGGTGCGATCATTATATATATTTGACCATTTCTTTCATTCCCTGCTCCCCAAATCTAGCATCTCCTAATATAGTTAATTTGCTTTAGGGGGGTGACTTTTTTTTGTTATGTCCTTTTCTATCTTTCTCTGGCTTGTATCCATTTGGCCCCATTCAGCCTACTGTTAAGACTTTTATCCCCATCCAGGTGTCAATTTTTTACTGGCGAGCGGTAGCGAGCCAGCATATTTTTGTTTGACAGCAGGCTAAAGTTGTAAATTTTTCGATAGAAAAAGGCCTCCGGCGAAGCCGGATTTCTTCATATAATGCTGGCTCGCTATCGCTCGCCAGTTAGAAATCGACACCTAGATGGGAATAAACTTCTTAAAATAGTGGGCTGAATGGGGCCAAATGGATACAAGCCAGAGAAAGAAAAACTAGTAACAAAAAGCAGATCACCCCCCTTACAGGGGGGGGGGGGAAGGGGGGGATATATATTTGTTAATTTGATAATTATCCCGAATAGACTCGCAGCGTTATTATACATAATTTATTAGGGAAAGTGAAGCTCTATGGAATCCTTATAATATACTCACATAGATTCCGTTGTGGTAGAATAGTTTTGATAAGTTTTGTAATTCTCGATTATGTCGATAAAAATAGAGTCCCGCGCGTAAACAAACTCTTCTTCTTCACTCCCGGAATCTTGAGAGCTCCGCTACGGACGTGTTCGCAATGGAGTACACTCGCTACGGTAAAGTGTTATGTTCTACAAAGATGTTACTGTATGTCTAATATACACATTTGCAACATTACATTGTGCTTGTATTTATGTTTCATAGTTTTGCCGGTATTTGTTCAATCCTTTCTGGCATTTTTCTTTCCCATTTCCCTTGTAGTTTTAGTATTATTACATATATTTGCTCTTGCGCACGAATCGGCGCATATTGTTGCCATTCCTTCTCTCAGCTGACAGAAACGTCAAACAGCCCGGCAGATTTGTAACTGTCATGGCCGCTTGTGCAGGTTGTAGTCTCTCCTGTCAGAAATTGGGGGACATTTTGCGAACCAAGGAAGCTACATGGGATTTTCTTGTTCAGCATAAGTTAGTCTTGGCAACTGGTAAGTGTACTACATGTGGCAGTGAATTGCAAGTGAGTGAAAATAGACAACAAAAGAAGTATAGATGTGACAAACGGAATAAAGAATACGTTCACCATGCACTCAGGAAATCACGATGTAGGTATAATGTTAGTGCTGTGAAAGACGCATTCTTTGAAAATGCCCACATCCCCATTCCCAAAGTCCTCAATATTTGTGTATTGGTTCTGCATAAACAAATTACCTTATCAAGATGTAGTCCTTCAGTGCGATGTTGGCCTCAGTACGTTAGTTGACTGGTATTAATACACCAAAAATCTGTCTACAGATGTCAAATAGCGGGGGTTTGGGGTCGGCAGCCCCCACCCATAATACTAGGACTAGGTTAGGTTAGGTAAGGTTGTTAGGTTAGGCTAATGTCCTTTCAAAGGGGTATAGGCACCCATAATACTAGGTTAGGTTAGGTAAGGTTGTTAGGTTAGGCTAATGTCCTTTCAAAGGGGTATAGGCACCCATAATACCAAAAAGATGTCAAATAGCGGGGGTCTACCCATAATACTAGGTTAGGTTAGGTAAGGTTGTTAGGTTAGGCTAATGTCCTTTCAAAGGGGTATAGGCACCCATAATACTAGGTTAGGTTAGGTAAGGTTGTTAGGTTAGGCTAATGTCCTTTCAAAGGGGTATAGGCACCCATAATACCAAAAAGATGTCAAATAGCGGGGGTGTGGGGGCGGCAGCCCCCACCCATAATACTAGGTTTGGTTAGGTAAGGTTGTTAGGTTAGGCTAATGTCCTTTCAAAGGGGTATAGGCACCCATAATACTAGGTTAGGTTAGGTAAGGTTGTTAGGTTAGGCTAATGTCCTTTCAAAGGGCTATAACCTAGGCACCCATAATACTAGGTTAGGTTAGGTAAGGTTGTTAGGTTAGGCTAATGTCCTTTCAAAGGGGTATACGATAGTAAACACTAGGATAGCCTATACCTGGTCAGAGGGAAGAAGAGTCCTGGTGTAATCTCCTTGAATGTTGAGTGTCTGAAATTATGCAAAATCCGAGCCAAGTTTCGACAAAACTTGGCTCGGATTTTTAGAAAATGCGCTTTTGAGTCTCTGAAATTATTGAAAATCCGAGCCAACTTTCGACAAAACTTGGCTCGGATTTTTAGAAAATGCTCTTTTCAGTGTCTGAAATTATGCAAAATCCGAGCCAACTTTCGACAAAACTTGGCTCGGATTTTTAGAAAATGCTCTTTTGAGTCTCTGAAATTATGGACAATCCGAGCCAACTTTCGACAAAACTTGGCTCGGATTTTTAGAAAATGCTCTTTTGAGTGTCTGAAATTATGCAAAATCCGAGCCAAGTTTCGACAAAACTTGGCTCGGATTTTTAGAAAATGCTCTTTTGAGTCTCTGAAATTATTGAAAATCCGAGCCAACTTTCGACAAAACTTGGCTCGGATTTTTTGAAAATGCTCTTTTCACTGTCTGAAATTATGCAAAATCCGAGCCAACTTTCGACAAAACTTGGCTCGGATTTTTAGAAAATGGTCTTTTGAGTCTCTAAAATTATTGAAAATCCGAGCCAAGTTTCGACAAAACTTGGCTCGGATTTCGGAAAAGTGGCATTTTTGGCATTTCACACATTCCTATTCTTCATTATTTTACTATATTACTTTAACCCCTCATTTTCCCTGATCTTCATAGCCCTCCCCACTATCGGGGGGAGTTATCTTAAGATTGTTGGATAATGGGGTTATATAGGGTTTCTCCCACAGTGGAATTATAACTAATAGCATCAAAACTACCATTGCCAAAAACAATTGGCCAAAAAAACACTCAAATAAGGCTGCGAGTCTATTCAAGATAATTACCGTTAATTTATGTATTTAATATTTTGTTTTAGTTGCCACCCTATATAGGCTTCTATCAAACTAAAGAAAAAACACCCTCCGAAGACCAAGATACATGTACATTTTTCGATTGAAAAGTTTACCGGCCGAAGGCCGAACGGTTCCTCTTAGTTAGGCTAAATATCGCTCATCAGGAAGAAAATTACATTAGAAATCATACAATTCACAAAGAAATGGGGTGAAAGGTCTTTAAATCTCAAAACTAATGGGATTAATCACGAGGGAGAAGGAATGCCAGAAAAATTACCCATCTCCTTAACCTGGATGAAACTTATCACTTTAAAGGGAGATTTCCACTAGAGATTTTTTTCCTAGACTCCTTTCTCCCTCATGTTTAACCCCATTGCTTTTCTAATTTTAAGACGTTCGCCCCATTAGTTTGTCGATTGTAAGAACCTTCACCCCATTTCTGTCAATTTTAAGACCTTTCGTGCCATTTAGGTGTCTATTTTTTCCTGGCGAGCGATAGCGAGCCTGTAATTTAAGAGCAATCAGCCTTCGGCTGAGACTTTCTACCGAAAAATTTACAAATTTATCTTGAAAGGGGGTCAAGGGAGTGTCATTTGTAGATCGATAGAAGTCTAGGGAACAAACTATAAACCTCCCCTTAACCTGGATGAAAACTTATCACGTTAAAGTTATGACGCTATTTGACAGTTTATTCTGGCTAGTTATAAGATTTTATGCAGCTTAGAAAGGATCTGTTGGAATTATAAGGGTAAAGGCCATCTAAATTAACCCTCTACACTTCCATTTTGTCTCGAACGTCCCTTGATTTTGGCCCGGTCACTCATTCAACTCTGGGGGAGGCACTCGTCAGACAGTTCTGCCTTGTCTCTCACTCAATAAAACAAATATATACTCTTCCTAATATTTTACTTTTAGGCTTCAGAGACAAGGATTTGAGGAGAAAGCCCAACCATTTCCACCTGCTGGGATTCGAACCCGGACCTCTGTTAGGAATGGAACGTGCTACCAACTAAACCACCCCTCTTTAACTATCGATAAACTGGCTACTAAGGTTTAAGATTTTCCGCCTAGTGAAAATTATAACCATGAGATTCTTTTTTATTCTAATCTCATTCACTTCCCAAATTATCGGTAGTTTCGGTAATAAGTACCCAAAAATCATATGGTGGTTAACCCGTTCAAATATGCAACCCGTTCAGTACCAGGGACGTCCTTTTAATCCTATTCTGACGACTATTAGATTTATTCATTAAGCTAAGGAAGGACCTCTAGCAATGATAAGGCTTCAAACTATCTCTAACCCTTTTGACTACCACAGATTTTTCGTAAGCTGCTTAATATCGTCTAAATATAGCTAGGAATAAAATATATGACACGTCGCTGGTACTCAAAGGGATAAGAATTTCGTCCCCGACTGTACACTTAACAGACACATATACAGTACTTACATTTATATTTTGCAGTGTAGTAATTTGGATGGTTACAGATGTTCTTGATGTGATGATGGCGACTTCTCTTCATCTGTGGTGATTGGTGCTGGGTGTGACGTAGAGGTGATGTGGTGGTGGTGACTATGGTAATATGGTGGTGAAATCCTGTGTCGTTTTATGTGGATAATTCTGGTGGTGGATCGTAAGTGTTGGGTGATGTCTTCCACGTGGTTCCGGAGTCTCAACAGCCATGGAATCTACGGAAACAGAAAAAGTATGATTAGCATGGTTATAATTATAGACATTAATATTATTTGTAGTATAACTGGGCAGAGGACTAAAGCAAGAGCCGTTTTTCGAGCAATTTTCACTGGCAATTATGGTCTGGCAGCTTCAAAAATTACACTATCATAATTAAACCACCTAACATACTCTATCTTAAGTCTAGTTACCAATACCAGTGCAAAAAATTACCTAAATTTAACTATAAAACTTTCTCATGGAAAATTGACTGAAAAATCGATCGTGTGACAGCGGCTTAATATATATAGAGCGGTCGCGAAACATTTCCCCATAGGGAATAACTGTGTATTGCCCATAGGGTATTCCTATACATTTGATCTGCATCTGTATGTGGTAACTCCGGTTCGAATCCCGGTGGATCCTACTTAAACTGCACAAAATCCTCTAAATATAGCTAGAATAAATGTAATTGAAGATTTTATGCAGTTTCAAAAGATCCTCTAGCAATTAATAGGCTTCAAACTATCACTTACCCCATTTTTACTGCCACAGATCCTTCTTAAACTGCACAAATTCTAAATATAGCTAGAATATCATTTTTAAAAAGTCACCGGTACAGCATGGGTTAATTCCAGGCATAATATCAAATTGTGCGTTTGGTACCGCCTCAAACTCTCACAGGTCCTTCCTAAACTGTATAAAATAGTCAAATGATAACTAGGATAAAATTAAAAATTTCTTAATTGTATTCCTTGTGGTAATTATTTAGGCATTAAGGGGGGGGGGGGTATTTATTTGCTCATTTATGTAGCTTTTTATAGTTATTTGTTTTCTTCCCTACACCAAGCTTTAAAAACACTCCCTAGACCCACTTTCAAAATTTATTGTTATTTTGTTCTGAAGACAAATTTACCTTCCTCCCAAATTACAGGCTTGCCATCGCTCGCCAGGATAAAATAGACACCAAAATGACAGTCTTAACCCCTTCTGTACTGGTGATGTACATTTAATTCTATTCTGGTAACTATTAGACTAATTTGTACAGCTTGTGAAAGACTCATTCAAAGACTACAGACTATCTCAATCAATCCTTTTAGCTACCATATATCCTTCCTAAACTTTATAAAATTGTCTAAATGTAGCTATAATAAAATATAAAAGACGTCGCCGGTGCAGAAGGGGTTAATATTGACAAAGAAAAGGGTAGAAAGTTCTTCAAATCGCCAAACTAATGGGATGAAAGTCTTAAAATTAAAAACTACGGGGGCTAAGGATGAGGGAGAAGGGGGCTTAGGTCTAGAAAAACTACCCATACCCCCCTAAGGATAAATAACCACGAGGCGTCTCTTTAGCCGGCCTCGTTTCGGTAGTTTGCCGGCTAAGTTTCAAAATCTATTTATTAATAAATATATTCTAACTCATCTAGGTCCTTTTTAGGAAGGCGTCTAGTATTAGTAGAAAATATGGAAATTATCTCGGTTTATTCTGGCTAAACAATAACTTAAGTCGGTTTAGGAAGGACGCGTGGCGATAACCGTGCTTAATTATGCCATCAATTTACTCTGGATCTCTATATTCTAACTATATTAGTCATGGCATTATCTAATCCGGGCATCTAGTATTAGTAGAATAGAAGGAAATTAAATAATTCTGGCTAAAATATGTGTTTAGGAAAGACACGTGGGAATATAAGTTCAATATGCCATCAATATATTCTCTGAATCTCAATTCCTTCCCAAAGTTAATACAATAATCATCTAGTAATCCAATAATATTGAGAAAGGAGGTAGCTTTTAAATTAACAAATACATCCGCCCATTCCCCCTTGTTTACGTAGTTTGCCGTGAAGTTTCATTACGGTATCTAATTATTCATTAATATCTAACTAATGCATCCAGGTCCTTATCAAGGCATCTAGTATTAGTTGAATATAAGCAAATTAACTAATTCCTAAAGGTTATTCTAGCTAAAATAAAACTAAGTCAGGTTAGGAAGGACACGCGGGGACAAGTTATTTTATAAATAGCTTAAATATATTCCCTGATTCTCAATTCCTTCCCAACATGAATACAATAATCTAGTAATAGAATAATATTGAGAAAGGAGATAGCAATTATTGATAGGGTTGAGGAGGTAGAATTGAACGAACGAAAAAACTGCAGACTTCCAGAAAGTTCGTTAAACCTGCCGGTTTTTTCAATCACAATTATTGCCTTATTTAATGGGAAAAAATTAAGTATTCTGGGAAAATCGACATGCTGTCTACGAATTCGGGTCTGGCGGTAAATAAATCACGACATTTCGCCAACACATTTGTTCCTATATTTTCAGAGACAAAATGGGAAAAACGAGAGAGCACGAGTCTTACCTCCTTACAGCTGGAAGATCAGGAACGAAATGAACGAATAGCCGAAAATAAAGGTCCGAGGTCACCTCGGTTGTAGTGCTGGTGGTTGATGGCAACTATTGGGTGCCAGATGAACGAGAATTTCAATAAAAAAATCATCAATATCTACATTAATAAACATTATTGAATAAAATGTACTTGATATGAATTATGTCTTTATATCCTTTATCTGTTTATGTAAGTTTGACATATCTAACATACGTAATTTGTGAATAATTAATGGTTTTCGTCATATTCCCTTTATGACTTCCCATTTGCTTTGATCGGGGGGGGGGGGGGGGGGGGGCTTGAGTGAGTTCTCTTGCCAAGTGGATTTTGAATACCCAAGATTTTTATGCAATGCTCTCGTATCCTCAAAAAGAGAGAGAGAAAAAAAAAAGTATTCTTAAGCCCTCGACCCCTCAATGGACTATATATCTATAGCCAGACTCTTCGATCCCCTATGGGGGTGGACACGAAGGAATCGCCCATGCTCAGTAGGCTAATCTAATTATGAGAAGTGATGTATGTTATTATCAAGACCTCAGATATCCAGTGAGGTATGAATAGGAGTATATTATAGCCTATCAGTATAAGATATGCCTATTTTTATATATATATATTATAACGTATAGCGAGGGGAGAGCAGCGATATAGGCCGACTCCCGTTGTAAGCTGAGAGAGAAACCTTGTCAGACACCCCTCCTCCCCACCTCATCTTTCCCTCTTTCATCTCCCCCCTCTAGAAATCGGGCAACTTCTCGTCCTGTCACCATTTTGGGGACACTACTAGCGTAATAAGATTAGGACTAAACCAATCTGCCAAATCAATTCCTGATTAAGAATAGTAGCGCCATTCTTTAATAATATATTTTGGCTTTCACTGGGCAATTTTATTCAGCATAGGAAGGGCCTGTGGAATTTAGAGGGTTTTTTCGAAGCATAATAGAATGTGTTTTTTTTTAGTGCTGTGGTATTAGCTCAGTTAAAATAGGACTTCAGAGGCTATCAACTGTAATGCCCTCCTAATGAAATGCTGGGTGTCAAGGGAATTCATGGTCTGAAAACTCCCCAGGCCCACTTCCTTGGAAGGCGTTGAATGTAGCTCTAAAACATGACGTCACTCACCATCTGCGCATGCGTGAGAATCTAGGCCCCGCATCTCAAATGTATAACTATTATATTGGATTAGATTAGATTAACCTAACCTAACCTAACCCTAAAATATAACAAAAATAACCAAAATAACAAATATAACGAAATAAAACAATAACAAATATACCAAATACGAGTGGGATCGATCGCTGGTTTCCTCAGTGACGGGCGGGCGTTCTACCGAGTGAGCTATGTAGAGATCTGGGTGGAATGGTTTGAAGGGTATATTTAAACGCAGCGGAGGTGAGGAGCAGGGCCATGGGGGCCTAGATTCTCACGCATGCGCAGATGGTGAGTGACGTCATGTTTTAGAGCTACATTCAACGCCTTCCCACTTCCTAGGTGCCTGGCGCGGGGCTCGAACCTCTGAAGGGAGTTTAACCCTCCTAAAAACCCACAGGTTTTGAGATGCCTTGGGTGGGGTTTGAACTCTGGTTAGTAACCGCCTTCACTCATATACTTCTTCACTATCCTTCCACATCTCATTCGGTTTACCTCTTCCTCTCTGTCCTTCCACCTCACTCTTGTACACTCTCTTAGTCATTCTCTCGCTTCCCATACATTCCACATGGATGAACCATCTCAAGGTTTTCCTTTTCACACTTTCCACCACATCTACATCCACGTACACCACACCTCTCTCGTACTTCCTCATTCGTCTGTCTATCCCTCCATGTAACTCTGCATACACTTCTCAGGTAACTCATTTTCACCCCTCTAACTCTTGGTTTGAGTTTCTCCACCAACGTCCATGCTTCGCTCCAGTTAGTCAATGTCGGTATTACCATACTGTCATGCAAGGACTTCTTTACTTCCATGCTGACCACCCTATTTCTTGTTACTGCTTTCAGCGCTCCTACAACCCTCTTCCCCTGTTGCAACCTCTCCCGCGCTTCTTCATCCATACTACCATCTTTACTCAACACACTGCCTAAATACTTGAATGAGCCGACATTTTCTATAGTCTGACCGTTCAACTTCACCTCATACTCTGTGGCTTCACCCCTTTCAAATACCATAACCTTGCTCTTCCCCGTATTTACCCTCAGATTCAGTTTTTCACACACTGTTCCAAACATATTTACCAGCCCCTGCAACTCCCATTCACTATCGCTCATCAGAACTGTATCATCAGCAAACAGCAGTACAGTACAGGCAACTTCCATTTGTTTCCCTCCCTTATCAGAGGTACACCAACATCCACTGCTCTTCCTTGTATTTCTTTCATGACTCCATCCATATATATATTGAACAACCATGGGGACATCACACACCCTTGCTTCAACCCAACATTCAGATCAAAGAACTCACTCTGCTCATTCTCCACACGTACGGACACCTTTGTACCCTCATACATGCTCTTCACTGCTTTCAGCAACTTGCCGTCTACTCCGTATATTCTCAGTACTTTACACAAACCTCCTCTATCAACTCTGTCATAGGCCTTCTCCAAGTCCATAAAGGCAGCATACAACTTATGTCCCTTCTCCACAACACATTTCAGGGCAAAAATCTGATCTACACATCCTCTTCCCTTCCTAAACTCGCCCTGCTCGTCACCTATCCATTTCTCCGTTCTCCCATGCTAGTTTACACATTTTCCTTACCCATTCAATCACTATCTCACCACCATGCCTCAGTATTTCCCCACACACTCCATCTATTCCTGATGCTTTCCCCATCTTCACTCTATTCATGGCTTCACACACTTCTGACCTCCTGATCCCCACCTCCTCCATTCTTCTTCTCCTTCCCATACCCCATCCAACTATGTTTGCTGGTGATTCATTCCTTACATTTAGCAATTTGTTGAAGTACTCCCTCCATCTTTCGATTCTCTCAAATATAGATGTGGTTTAATTGTGCGCATTGTCAATTTAGCACATTAACAAATATTTTCCAAATTTACCTTACCGACATTCTAATTGTTTGCGTCTTGATGGATTTCCATTTTTATAGAAATATATTTAGAATCTTCACAACATTGCGATTCCAGCGGTATATAATATTTTTATTTTTGGACATTTCATGTGCCCTTGGCGGCTGTTCAAAATTGTTTAAGTTATACGCTGCGGCCGACATATATTTATGTTCTACTAGTGTATATAAAAAAAAGGCCCAAACTGTGGCCGACGTAAATGTATGCCGTCCGGCTGGCTCAGTTGATAGCGTACCTGATTCCCACCTTGAAGGTCTCGCGTTCAATCCCCGCTCAGATTGAAAAGTTTTTCTGGGATACAGCCGGCGGTTACCATCTCCCCATGAGCAAGGGGGATGGGTAATGGTCTCTGGTAGACTAAAGAAAGCCAAGCGCTTGCGAATCCTCGAAGGAGGAGAGACGGGCGCTATATAAGTGACCAGAAGATTATTATTATTATTATTATTATTATTGTTAAAACTGGCTGAGTTGGTTGCACCAACCCTTGTTGCCAGACGCTTCCAGCAGGTTGTCAGCTTGCCACTCATTGTATAATCAGTGTGCTCCATGCATTCGTTGCGGGAGGCTATGTGATCAAACGAGGTGTTTTAGAAGCTGAAATACACTGAAAACAGTGCTTATTCTACATTTACTTGTGACAGCTATACACCAGGTATGAATGTGAGGTTCTTTCATGTTATAGAACATCACTCGTACTGTCTAACAAACATTATTAGTTGCAAAATTACTAGTTATATCATCGAGCTATCGCGAGGGAGACAGAGACAGGAATAATATGCCTGATAAGTAGCCGCTCGCCGGGAGCAGCACACTGCTCCCAACTACAGAATCGTATATTCTTATTGGCACCCCAGGTCAGGTCAGCGACCTTGATGTGATGCGTAAGTTGTCACTGACCCGATACACTTTCCAGCAAAGATGCGTTCTCTGATCAAAACAATGGACACAGAAAGTAGATGATGACGGAGAATTAAGGCTATCAAAACCAAACCCAAATTTCCTTTGCTAATTTTTATTAAAAAAGTAAGTCTCTGAGCACTGTACATTCTGTTCTAGCATTAGTGGACTATATTACAAAAATGGCAATGAGTGAGTGAAATTGAGGAGGCAGAGGTGGTAGGGGTGGCGACGGTACAGTCTGTCAAACCAGACTATAGAAAACCAGTCGTAAATAAATTTGTATTATTATATGTACAAAGGTATAATTATGCTCCATTATTCCCATTATGCCCCTGGAAGTGATTAAAGGTCAAAACAATGCAATTATATGCAAATTTTCATATACAATATTCCCTTTCACACTCGACTAAGGTCTTGAAACAACTGATTTTAATTAAGGCTAGATAGAAAACGAGAAATAATACAAAAAATGCATGACATTATATTGTTTTGGTCATGTCGTAACTTCCAAAAACTAAATAAAGAACTGAAAAACATAGCTTTAACTTTGTATAGCCCATTCACTATAGGTAGGCCAAAAATATTGACCACTAACCTCTATAACTCATAAGCAACTACAATAATTGAGCTAATATTTCTACCACTGGGGGAGGGTCAGCCAGGGAATAGGTGTAGAAATTTACAGCCCATTTGCTCTAGCCCTTTTTGAGTTACAGAGGTTAGAGATCACAATTCCTGGCCTACCTATAATGAATGGACTATAACATGTACAGTATAATAATACTGACTAAAGAAGGGGACTTTATTTTTAGTCTCTTGCCTAACACCCTGCTCTGGTACACTCTAGGACAAATATTCTGACCCTCTCCCATTCTTCTAACGGCTAAAATGAACCCCTAAAATATATACTAGAAAGATAACTTACTGTAGATAGTTTTGACATTTTAAATAATTTATGTCCTCGAGTTTACAGTCAAAATGAATAGTTCGCTGAAAACCTTGATAATTTATGTGAAATAAAAAATAACATTAACTCGACACTTCTATGTGAAACAGGACAACGACTATATTATCAGGGAAAGTGATAGTAACTTAAAGCTAGAGAGTTTATGGAGAAGGGTCTTCATCAAACTATGTATTTTAACTATACATTCTAGATACCGGTATCCTGTTTTAAAGAGACATTGGCTATCGTTTTCTTTGAAGCCAGGATACTCATAGAAATAGCACAGATTTAGTAGATATCGTATTATTAACCCCTTCTGTACCATCGACATCCTTTTTTTATCTTATTCTGGCTACTACTAATCGATTGTATTCAGCTTAAGAAAGATCTCTAGCCATTATAAGGCTTCGAACTATCTTAATCAGCCCTATCAACTACCACAGATCCTTCCCGAGCTGCCTAAAATTGTCTAGATATAGATAGAATTTAATATAGCAAACGTCGCTGGTACAGAAAGGGTTAAATATCACTGGTTAACCCGTTGAGGATTATGATGCATTTTGACAGTTTATTCTGGCTATCATTAGACGATTTTATACAACTTTTATCATAAAGGAGCTGTGGGAATTAAAAACGGTAAAGATATCCCAATTAAGCCGGTATCACACGAGAGCATTCGATGATCAATATTTTTCTGGCAACATTTCTGGAATATTTTGCACTGGTATCGGAAACTAGACTGGTAGTAGATGAATTTAGGTGACCGAAATATTCTAAATTTGGACCTAATAAGCTGCCAGACCAGTGTTGAGAATAAATGTTGAGTAAAAATGCGCTCGTGTGATACCGGCTTTAACCCCCAGACTTCAATATACCAATTCCTTATCTGTAGAAAATCGTCTGTGATTATAGCCAGTATATAAAATTTAAAATGTATCCTCAAAGCCTTAAAGGGAATATACATTAGCATTTTAATCCGCAACTTTCAATCTGTAACTTTATTCTTGCAATATTTGAAAGTACAGTACAGTAGTTTATTATACAGTAGGTGACATTTTTTTGTAAAAATTGTATACAGTACTGTATTTCAAAAGCTGCCAAATTAGGTTGTGGTTAAAAGCACCTGCGTAAATCTGCCATTAGCTTCCATCAACAGTCATAATAGCATCGTTGAAAAATCTGTTAGTTACAGAACAAGCTTAATCAACAGTTATTTCTGATTGTCACCGGTACGTCTAGAGCATTGCCTATAAATATGAATTAAACAAATTAATTATTCCAAAGCATTACTTCTACAATAAGGACATTCTGATATAATAAGCCCAATCTTCCAAACTGTTTCATCTAAAAAGCTAATGATGAGAATTATTATATATTATAATTATTCCAGACCATTGGCAACTGACCACTTGTAAGTTTTGGGCTATAAGGAAGTTTATAACTGGCAAGTCAGAATCGTAATGATCTACAATGTCCACTTCCTTATAGCCCAAAACTCGAAGTACAGTACAGTAATCAATTAGCAGACTGATAAACTAAAGCCACTACCCCCAGCACTGTCCACCTAACACACACCGAGCCCTTCCTCAGTCACAATAAGTCTAATGGGCCAGAGTCGCACCACAACTTGCACCAATTTTCTAGAGGCAACGTTTTTTTTTTTTTTTTTTTTTTTTTTTTTTTTTTTTTTTTAACACCATATGAAGAGGAGCACTTTATTGATGTTTTGCATATAGATTCGTTAGGCCAATCAATTAAGTGCTCCTCCTCCTATGCTGTTAATATATATTTTGATAACTTTTCTATCTATTTATTGCCGGACGCCGTGATCCCCGAGGGGTGGCCACAAATGAATTGCCCCCATGCACCTCTGTCCCCCAGTCAGTCGGCTCCTCCTCCCATCCAGCACCGCTTTCACGCATATACCTGTACTTAACTTCATCCTTCCACCTCTCTCTCGGTTTACCTCTCCCTCTCTGTCCTTCCACTTCACTCTCCTACACTTTCTTAGTAATTTTCTCGCTTCCCATACGTTCCACATGGTATTCCAAGGTATTCCATTTCACACTTTCCAGCACATCTACATCCACACAACACCGCTCTCGTACTTCCTCATTCGTCTGTCTATCCCTCCATGTAACTCCGCAAGCACTTCTCGAGTAACTCATTTCCACCCCTCTCACTCTTGGTTTGTGTCTCTCCAACAACGACCCATCTCCCCTTAAATGTAATTGGCATACTACAAACATATCTTAGCTTATGTGTCAGCTAAGGACAGATTGAATTTCCTTACAACCCAAAACTTCCAAGTGGTTAACTGCCAAAGAATATTGGTGAAACAAGTGGTGGTATGACTCCACCTTAATTTGTGCAAGTGGCAGTCACAGAACCTTAAACCCCTCCAATACCGCTGACATCCTTTTTGTTATGTTCTGGCAACTATTAGGTGATTTTATTAGCTTAGGAAGGACCTCTAGCAATTAAAAAAAAGGCTGCAGACTCTCTCGTATGATCCTTTTAGCTAGCACAGATCCTTCTTGAGGTGAATAAAATTCTCTCCCGGTTGCCAGAATATGGCGAAAAGGACGTCACCGGTACTGAATGGGTAACACTAAAGCCGGAGTCACACGAGCCATTTTTACGGGCAATTATTATGGTCTGGAAGCTTAAAAAATTACACTTTATCAGACTTCAGCCGCCTAACTTAATCTACCTTCAGTTTAGTTACCGATACGCGTGCGAAAATGTCCCGAAATAATACAAGAAAAAACTTGCTCATGGAAAATTGACGGAAAAAGCGTTCGTGTGACAGCGGCTTAAGCCAGTGTCACGCGAGCGCTTTTTCCGTCAATTTTCCATAAGCAAGTTTTTTCTGGTGATATTTAGGGATATTTTGTCATTGGAATCGTAAACTAGATCGAAGTTAGATTATGTTAGGTACAGTAGTTTAATTCTTATGGAACTTGTATTTTGAAGCTGCCAGACTACAATTGCCCGTAAAAATTGACGAAAAAAATCGCTCGTGTGACACTGCCTTTAATCCAGTTTATGAGGAACATTATATAAACACTGGAGAGGAGGGAGGGGGGGGGGGGTCTTAGTCTCAACTCCTTCAGGGGTCTTGGTCGTAACTCCTTCAGTACTTTTTCATTTTATTGTGGCTAATCCTAGATGAAGTAAGGGGGGATGGGCCAGTTTTCTGGACCACTTTCTCCCTCATGTTTAGCCCCATTAGTTTTAAGACGTTTTCCCCATTAGTTTGTCGATTTTAAGACCTTTCGCACCATTTCTTTGTCAATATTTAGACCTTTCGTGCTATTTAGGTGTCGATTTTTACCCTGGCGAACGATAGTGAGCCTGTAATGTTGGAAGAACAGACATTTTCTACCGAAAAATGTACAAATTAATCTAGAAGGGGGATCTAATGGATGTTTTTTTTAAGTTTGATGGGAGGTCTAGCGAGGAAACTAGAAAAATAATAAATACAGTACAGTACCTGTGCATGCAAAAATCGCCCAAAAAGTAAACCATCCCCCCTTAGTTGGCTTAGTTGAAGGAGAACCTATAGGAATGAAG
Organism: Lithodes maja; assembly: GCA_037953745.1. Classification (NCBI taxonomy): domain Eukaryota; kingdom Metazoa; phylum Arthropoda; class Malacostraca; order Decapoda; family Lithodidae; genus Lithodes; species Lithodes maja. Next base: position 25,176 of record JBAKBP010017406.1, read on the forward strand.
TGGTAAAACACCTTTATCATTTCTTATTCTTTTTTATCATTAAAGTAAATAAATAAATGTTAGTTTTATAATATCACTCCAAGCCAATGTTTGAAAAGAACCCAAGGAACGGAATTGCCATCCCCTCCACAATGTTTTAAGATTATCACCCTACAACATACCTACAGGACAATAATAACATGGTACATTATATAAACTAATTATGGTAAAAAAATATCAACTAATAACAAAATAATACTCTAAGAATGATATAATGATGGAGACATGCACACTATCAACATCATGAAAGCCTAATGTGGACAACTTTTGTATTATTTGTTTTTCGTTTTTTGTTTTCTTTTTACATCACAACACATCTCGTAGTGACAATCAATAGTTCATCAAAAACCGTGGTGATGATTTGTTAGACATTTAGACGGAGGGGCCTTCACTCGACCCTTGTATTGTTGGCCAAATAAGTTGTGTCGCCGCTGTCATTACGTTTTGCTCGCTGTATGCTGTATTAATGTCTGTCAGATGTTGAATAGTGTGTGTAAAGATAGAAACATGTTTGTATATCTCACTCTAAACGATGAAGTAATGCTTAGATAGTACCGATACCAATTATTGATCGAAATATAGTTGGTGCTGCGACATCACGTATTTGGCCAACTGTGCCACATGGAACAAATGGTACCAATCATGGGCTAGTGTATTCAATCTAACCTGGCAGAGATTGGCAACACTGCCTTTCTATATATTTGTATAGCCAATATTAACTAAAGGCAGCATCACACGAGCAGTTTAGAAAGGCAGCGTTACCAGTTTCTGCCAGGTTAACTTTAATACACTTTACGAAAAACACATGACGACTGGTAATGGAAAGTGATGTACCTTTTGTCAGTCCAAAATGACGTTTTTACAACCAATTTTGACAATACAAAACTGATAGACATTTGGCTGGTAATTCTTATATTGATTCTACTCATTCTAATATGGAAAATTAAGCCATATTCAAAGTGCTTCACATGTCTCGTTCCTTAGACTGGAGCGAGACCTCACGGGTTTCACCGTTGAATGTACAGGCTCTCAGCCCTGAGAGGGAGTAGTTGGAATATAGAAAGAAAAACAAAAATCATAATAGGACAGTCATTACAAGAAGCAATGACAAGTGCCTCTGGATTGTCAAAATTGGTTGCAAAAATTTATTTTGGTCTGATAAAAAGTACAGTAACTAAAAATGACAGTTAAAGGGTCATCAGCGAACTATTGATTACACCGTACATTTCCCTCACCTTAATCAGATAACGGCTATTTACTTAACTCAGGCTACTGCCAGACTATTTTCTTTGACTTTGGGGGTTCTAGGTTAGCTATAAGATCAGGTAGTAGTAAGAAAATAAGTTTAACCAGACCAATGAGTCTGAAGAGGCTTAAAAGACCAGGTATGGTGTATGTTGAGGATATGGGATGAGTTTGATAGAGCTAATTCTTTCAGTATTCCAGTATTCAGTATGACAAAGGCCATGGTATGGTCGGTAGCGTGTCTGACTGCTGATCAAAGGGTCTGCAGTTCGATCTCATGCCGTACCATTGGTAGACGGCAAGAGTTTGGGCAACTCGGTCTAGCGATTTGTGGTAAATGTACAATTATATCCCTCCACCCTTATAAGGGCCCTGGCCCAGTAGGCTGTAGAAAAAGTGTTCTTTCATTAATTTTCATTCTAATTAAATCCCTGTACCATGGCACGAATGAAGAAGTAAGGAGGAGGCGTGGTGTGGAGGTAGATGTGCTGGAAAGTGTGAAAAGGAAAACCTTGAGATGGTTCGGCCATATGGAACGTATGGGAAGCGTGAGAATGACTAAGAGGGTGTACCAGAGCGAGGTGGAAGGACAGAGAGGGAGAGGTAAACTGAAAGAGAGGTAGAAGGATGGAGTGAAGAAGTATATGAATGAAGGCGGTGCTGGTTGGGAGGAGGGGCGTCGACTGACTGGGGACAGAGGTGCATGGGGGCGTTTCGTTCATGGCCACCCCTTCGGGAATCACGGCGTCAGGCAATGGATAGATAGATAGACCATGGCACTCCCTAGCCTTGTCAATCAAAGGATTGCACCGTTAACAACTGCAGGATACATTCTCTTATTATATTCCGTCTATTATCATACAATTTTAACAAACTTAGAAGGGATTTTATCAAAATTTATTCAACTGGCTTGATTGTTAGAGGACCTTCCTATGCTGTAAAAATTCACCTAGTTTATGAAGCCCATGTTATTGAAAGGGTTAATGTCACTGGCAATGATGGTAAGTTAAGCATTAAAAAAACTATTTGCAAAGGTCAACCCAGCAAAGAGCTTTAGCAAAACATCAACCCTAATAGTGCTAAAAGGAAGTTCAGGAAAAAAAGGGAAATATGCCAAAAGTGCAAGAATTAGGTACTGTATGAAGAATGAAGAGATGGAAGCAATTTGGGTAAAACAAAATACTGTACTACTATACTATATAATGCACAGGAAATATAGACACCCAGGAACATACCGGTAATGGCGGATTAACACAAGCGTACATTCCTGCAACTATGAACTTTAAATGTTTCAGTTCGGGCTCTGTCTCGAGTCGGCCAGCCACTGCTATGGGGTATTGTGCCTGAGTATATACATCTATCTATCTATCTATTGCCCGACGCCGTGATCCCCGAAGGGGTGGCCACGAACGCACCGCCCCCATGCACCTCTGTCCCCAGTCAGTCGACACCCCTCCCCCCAACCAGCACCGCCTTCGTTCATATACTTTCTCACTCCATCCTTCCACCTCTCATTCGGTCTACCTCTCCCTCTCTGTCCCTCCACCTCGCTCTCGTACACCCTCTTAGTCATTCTCTCGCTTTCCATACGTTCCATATGGCCGAACCATCTCAAGTTGTTCCTTTTCACACTTTCCAGCACATCTACCTCCACACCACACCTCCTTCTTACTTCCTCATTAGTCTGCCTATCCCTCCATGTTACTCCGCACGCACTTTAAGTAATTCATTTCCACTGCTCTCACTCTTGGTCTGAGTGTCTCGACCAACGTCCATGCTTCGCTTCCGTGAGTCAGTGTCGGGATTACCACACTGTCATGCAAGGACTTCTTCACTTCCATACTGACCACCCTATTTCTTGTTACTGCTTTCAGCGTTCCTACAACCCTCTTCCCCTGTTGTACCCTCTCCCGCACTTCTTCATCCATAGTCCCATCTTTACTCAACACACTGCCCAGATACTTAAAAGAGTTGACGATCTCCATAGCCTGACCGTTCAGCTTCACCTCACACTCTGTGACTTCACCCCTTTCGAAGACCATAACCTTGCTCTTCCCCGCATTTACCTTCAAATTCCGTTTTTCGCACACTGTTCCAAACTCATTTACCAGACCCTGCAACTCCCATTCATTATCACTCATCAGAACTGTATCATCCACAAACAGCAGTATAGGTGGCTTCCACTCAATTCCCTCCCTTTTCAGCGATACACCAACATCCACTGCTCTTGATTGTATTTCTTTCATGACTCCATCCATATATACAGTAAACAACCACAGGGACATCACACACCCCTGTTTCAAACCAACATTCAGGTCAAAGAACTCGCTCTGCTCATTCTCCACACGTACTGACGCCTTTGCACCCTCATAAATGGAGAGAGGCGAACATAACAGCTATATTTAAGAAGGGAAAGAGAAATGACCCAGGGAATTCTAGACCAGTCAGTTTGACAAGTGTTGTGTGTAAACTAATGGAAACGGTAATTAGAGAAGGAATAATGGATCATATGAAGTCAAACCAACTTTTCAGTGGGAGACAGTTCGGATTCTTGCCAGGGAGGTCGACGGTACTACAGCTAATTAAGGTGGTAGATGATTGGATGCAAATTCTAGAAGATGGTGATGTAATAGACGTGGTATATTGCGATTTTATGAAGGCCTTCGATAAGGTCCCGCATAAAAGGTTAATAGAGAAAGTTAGAAGCTATAATATAGGGGAGAAATGTGTGAAATGGATAGAAGCCTTCCTGAAAGATCGGAGACAGAGGGTACTGGTGAATGGAATAGGCTCGGGGTGGAGGGAAATTACAAGTGGGGTACCTCAGGGATCTGTGTTGGGACCACTGCTGTTCGTTATATTTATCAACGACTTGCCTGAAGTTATAACTAATGGAAGTGAGGTATACCTGTATGCGGATGACACTAAACTGTATAGAAGAGTGAGGAGTAAGGAAGATATGGGTTTGCTTCAAGGAGATGTGGAGGGCATGAAGGGATGGTCTGAGCATTGGTTAATGCCTTTTCATCCAAAAAAATGCAAGTACATGCGGATTGGGACCAGCAAGATAGACAAGGTAGGATACAGTATGTATGAAGCAATGGAGGAAGTGAGTGCAGAAAAGGATATAGGAGTAGTGATAGACAATAAGTTAAATTTCTCAGAACATTTAGCGGAAAAGATAAACAAAGCCAATAGAATTGTAGGGCTGATAAGGAGGACATTTGTGTCACTTGACGAAGAAATCTTCAGGAATCTCTATACAGCGCTGGTTAGGCCGCACCTGGAATATGCGAACCAGGTGTGGGCTCCATATATGGTAAAGGATATAGAAGCAGTGGAGAAAGTGCAGAGGAGAGCTAGCAAGCTGGTACCAACGTTGAAGAACGCAGGCTATGAGCAGAGGTTGAGGACACTGGGGCTTCCGACACTGGCATATAGGAGAAAGAGAGGGGATATGATAGAGACTTTTAAGATAGTGTCAGGAAAGTACGATGAGGATGTGTGTGAAGGTATCTTCTTGATGCGGGAGGGAACAAGAACGAGAGGACACTCTAAGAAAATTTACAAAGAAAGAAATAGGCTTGAGAAGGCAAAGAACTCATTTTGTGATAGAGTGGTAAATGAGTGGAACGCAATGCCCCAGTATGTAGTCGATTCCGAATCGATAAAGGGAGTTTGAAAGTAATCTTGATAAAGCATGGGGAAGACAAGATTTGAAGTTTGATTATAAAATAAAAATACAGAATAGTAAAAATGTTGCGTCTGCTGCCGCCGCCGCCAACACCGTGAATGACCGCAGCAGTGCAAGTACTGGTACTGAGCTGGATACACAGGCATAGTTTGCCTTTTTCCAGAGGATCTACTGTAAGAAACTGTAAGAAATAAATGCTCTTCACTGCTTTCAGCAACTTGCCATCTACTCCGTATATTCTAAGTACTTTCCACAAACCTTCTCCATCCACTCTGTCATAGGCCTTCTCCAAGTCCATAAAGGCAACATATACCTTTTGTTTCTTCTCCAGATATTTCTCCACAACACAATTCAGGGTAAAAATCTGATCTACACATCCTCTTCCCTTCCTAAAACCTCCCTACTCGTCGCCTATCCATTTCTCCGTTCTCACTCTCTCTCTCAATCACTACCCTACTGTATACCTTCCCTACTACGCTTTGAAGACATATTCCTCGGTGGTTACCACACACTCCTCTTTCCCCTTTGCCCTTATATAGGGGAACTATTATGCCAGTCTTCCAGTCATCGGGTGCACTCCCCTTCTCCCATGCTAGTTTGCACATTTTCCATACCTATTTGATCACTATCTCACCACCATACCTCAACATTTCCCCACATACATATACATACTGTATACATATTTCTGGCAACATTCCGAGTCTCTTGTGCATCGGTATCGGCAGCTAGATTTAAGTTTAATTATTGTAGGTGACAAAATTCATATACAGTACTACACCCTATTTTTAAGTGTCACATGAGCACATTTGCGAGCAATTTTTTAAGGCAATTATAGTCTGACCATTTAAAAAATTATGTTTTACCAGAATTCAGCCACCTAAAGTAATCTAACCTCGATCTAGTTTCAGATACCAATATTTTTTAACCCCATAATATTGTGAGGAACTCATAAAAAATTGCCGGAAAATAGCGCTCGTGTGATACCGCCTATGAAAAATAAACAATGGAGATCAAAATCAGACGCAGATTTTGAATGGAATGTCTTGTCACTACACTAAACATGGACAATATCTCAAACATTTTACTCTATAGTGATGTGCAGTACATTTTGGCTTCCAATATTACTATGCAGTGTATAAAACTGTCTAGGGAAATCTTTCACATATCGAGGAGCTGAATAAATTTTTTTTTTTTTTTTTTTTTTTTTAGGAAAATAAACCTTAAAAATTTATAAAAATGTATGTCCTAATCATAATTACAAACGAAGTTGAAAATGGGATTATCAGGAAAAAAGCAGATATGACTTATTTATATATATAAACTTGTCCTTGTTGCACAACATTCATATCAATATATTCCAACACTGTATTGCGATACAAAAAGTAATTTGGCTGGTATAAGAGCTGAGGAGAAGGTTAGGTATCAAGTATCAGTGATGAGAAGCGTACAAGCAGGCTTGGATATGTGGAGGGGATGGATCAACTAAGTTGGGTGAAAATATGAAAGTCCATGAACGTGGAGGGAGCTGCACCAAGTGGCAGATAAAAAAAAAAATGTGGGATCAGACCTTGCAGTCTGATTTTGAATCGAAGAACCTGACAAGTGAGGCAGCTCTGAACAGGGCTGCCTAGAATGCTTCCATTAGGAAGTGAGACTGTAACCGCACTTCGTGTGGAGCACTCGGTCTTTAAATTTGTGTATGTATTTGAAACTCTTCTGCAATAAGACTGATGGTAGATTGTGTTACAAGTGACAAAAACAGCCATATCAGTGTTGCGAGAAAAAACGCTTGAGTAAATTCCCTCTTACCTCAACAAAAACAGAAAGTGAAGGGGGGGACTGTACCTCCTGACTATTTCATTCAACTTAGGAAGAACCTGTTTGAGTTATCTGAGATAGTCATTAACTCACAAATTCCTACAGGTCCTTCCTAGGCTGAGTAAAATCATATAGCAGCAGCATTAACAAAGTAACGGTCTGTAAGAGCCCTACCAGCATCACCCGCTACCCATAATTCTGCCTCCCAACAGAAACAATTATTCCTAGACCTAGTACAGTATACTGTAGACCGTCTTCATTATTGGTAGGCCACAATTATTGACTCTTAACCTCTGTAACTCAAAATGAACCAGTGTATTCCAGTTTTTTTGTTCTACCAATTGGCAAGAGTCAGCCAAGGAATTGGTGTAGAAACTTTCAGCCCATTCACTCTAGCCCTTATTGAGTTACATTGGATAGTGGTCACTATTTTTGGCCTACCTATTATGAACTGGGAAATGGAAAGCTGCATCCTACTTTTACATACTGTACATTTATAAAACTCGAGACAATCACAACACCGCTTCTTCCGACGATTTTGAAATTGGCAATATTTTGGGGCTATTTTGCATTGCTATCAAAATTGTTTATCTTAGTGGCTCTGTCTCGAGTCGGCCACCATCAGCTATACTCCCTTATATACTGAAATATTTAGATCAGGAACTCAGCCTATAGTATACTTATTTTAGGAGGCTGAATTCTTCCGTGATTTCTGACGATACCCAACCAATACAGTACAGTATTGCTAAAAATAAATTGTTGAAATAAGTGGTGGTGTGATGCCCCCTTTTGCTCACTTGCATCATGGGTACACTATACTATGTTCATCTTAACTGGACAAGATAAGTCATCCCCTAGCAGCGTATTTCCAGAACAGTGTTGCCAATTTAGTTATGCCGCTAGATCTAGGGGGATTTATTTCGATCTAGCGTCATTTATTTTACATCTAGTGATATTCTGGAGATTTGAGCTATTTCTGGACGAAATTATAGAGATTGGGGCATTATTCTAACAATTTGGGTCATTTATTTAATATCATGCAGTAGTGCGGTTGGTAGAGTACTCGCCTGCCAAATGAGAGGTCGAGAGTTCTAGGCTCGGGCCAGCCAGATTGTGTTATTGGCATACGACAGTGCTGTTGGTGGACGGTGCAGTCTAGCAATCTGTGGCAACTGTCCACTGAACTCCTTGAAACATCAGGGCACCCACCCTAGCCCCGCTCTTGAGCAGGGAGTGGTAAAAACTACATCATCATGCAACATTCTAGTGATTTATGTGAATGGATCTAGCAGTACTTTATGGCTTGCTTTGGTAACCCTGATTAGAAATTACTGCTCAGTAACCAAGCTAATATAAATAATAATATGCTTGTATTTTATTTGTCATGAGTGCCAATTCTCCAAGTGGATTAACGAGCGTTCACATTTTCCTTTTTTTGTTTCCCTTTATTCTGTCTTTCATCTAAAAAATATTCAAAGTTTATTATCATCAGTATATAACTCTATGCTCTGCAGAATCATAGGCCTTTAGAAATATGAGTGACTTGAGTTGAGCTAGGGACATGATAATATCACACCAGGTTATAATGAACACAGTACAGTTAACATTCGTCAGTAAAACATGGCATTCACCAAAATTTTGGCTCGGATATTCTAGCATTAATCAAAGGCATTACATTTAATTGGCAAAATTTGTATACTGTAGTAATCTAATTAACACAGCTACAGTATATACATTGGGGTTTACATACAATTTATTTGTGTGTGTGTGTGTACTGCAAATATTTCAAATATTTTCAGAGGTAAAACTCTATGATGTTGGAATGTACAATTGGCTAACCTTTATCTCTGATAGTGACAAAGTTGTAACCCCATTCACCACCATTACGTAATTTTCATCATATTCTGGTTACCGTTAGACGATTTTCTTTAGTTTATAATCAATCTCTACAACTCAAATGGGGAAGTACGATCTCAATAAGCCCTCTTAATAACATAGGTCTTTCTCAATCTTCATAAAATCATTAAATTTTAGCCAGAATCAAAGGTAAAAAGGTGTCATGGTGCTGAAGGGGTTAACAATACAGTACATTTAATAATAGAAATAATAATAGTTTCAAGCCATAACTGACCAAAGACCAAACAATTATAATAAGTCATTTCCCGCCATGATTTACCAACGACTATTCCCGTTACACTATACTGTATGTATTTTTTTTTATTTTGTACCATGGAAACCTGTAGTCTGAGATCCCTAGAGTGAAAGGTCACGTCCAAAACTATCCATACCAACCTTAACCCTTTCAAAACCAAGTTGTAAATTTTTACTCTGATTGTTTATATACAAGTCTCCCTTAATTTACGATTGGGCTACGTTCCTGAAAACCCGATCTTTAATAGAAAAATCGTATAGCGAACCCTAATATTAATGGGGTAAATGGGGATGCGTTCTCAGACCATCCAAAACCCAAACACAAACACTTAAAAACCTACCGTATATGAATATTGTAAATCGGGGCATCGGATAGTGAGGGAGACCTGTACTGATAGCTCGGAATAAATAAGTAATTTCTGAAAAACCTGTTGTGCAGGTACCCAACTTTATCAGCTGGCATCTGCTGGCTGATTGTTGCACTTTATAGTCTATCCCCTATAATTAGGCCAAGTTATATCTTCACTTACTACAGGCAATAGTAACACTTTTAATTCAGAGTCAGACCTAAAACCCAAATCTTTTAATTCAGGGTTAGACCTAAAGCAATACAAGGTTGGCTACATGTCCAACAATGTCAATGATAGTGTTCCTTGAGACTAACCTTTCACTCTTAGTAACATCTCACCACTCACTACAGTAACACTCCTTTCTTTCACACACCCGGACCGGACCGGCAGTGACGCAGTTTTGGAAATGTCAAACACCTTACACTTGTACCCTTAAAATATTCCTTCCCTTCGCAGCACTGTCACGGGACAAAATTACTTGGAAAATGGAAGTGCTAATCCGTGAACTCTCGGCAGTGTGGAGAAAAAGGTCAAGGTTGCTGGAAGTTGAGCGTGATGGGTAGAATGCCCATTGGGTGATGAGGAACAGTCTCTTTATCCTCAACCTATCCTTTTCCATTGTAGTTTGTAAGTTTACCCTCAGAGAGAGTGCCGATCCCAAGGCCACACCTTGACCAATCAAGCGTGACTCTCATAACACCACCAAGATCAAGACACTCGTTCTCAAGGTATTCGTTCAAACGCTGCCTCAGGAAGAATTTGCTTAAAAATACAAGATTTTAGACTTTTTCAAACTATAACTATGTCCAAAACACCAAGGTGATACTTCAAACTGGATATTGGGTGTCTGGACATTTACTTCTCACTATCGAACTTTGAATGTCCAGACTAAATACCATTCACCAGAAGTTTACCTTGATCTTTCAGACTTTTCCCTGGATCGTTTAGTCTCTGTCCGAAAAAAAAGAGGTTAAATCAGAATAAGATAATTAATCTAAAAGCCTTGTGTTTCCAGATCCACCGTGGTCCAAAAGAGAGGAATATTACTATACAGAATATATATCCCTACCATTATATGTACATTATGATGGAACATGTTGATATTTACAGGACACGTTAAGGGCAGGTTTTTGTTTTGTCTGGACCCCCTTCTCCCGTATGCTTAGCCCCATTAGTTTGGAGATTTTATGAAATTTGTCCCATTACTTTGCCAAAATTAACACCTTTCGTGCCATTTACATGCCAATTTTTTCCTGGCGAGCAAAAACAAGCCTGTAGTCTAGGACGAACCAGCCTTCAGCCGGGACATTGATCTACCAAAGAATGTACAAATTCATCTCGAAGGGGGGACTTGGGGATGTTTTTTCTAGCTTGATTGAGGTCTAGGGAGCACATTTAAAACCTCCCCTTAACATTATAAATAACCCTTAGCATATTGCAAGCAAGAAGACCGCTCGTACCATAACAGATTCAACGCAATATTATTCTGATTTGGTTATCATTATAAGATTTTATTCAGCTTAAGACGGACCTTGGGAGACAGAAAGTTGATGGAGACATTTGCTGCTCCCTTGATTTCCAGATGTTCTTTCTCTCAAATTGAATAAAATACTCTAATGTTGGCCAAAAGAGAATACAAATGACGCCATAATAATGAAGAGGGTAAGATGAACGCAGCACAAAACTTCCACGACACCCCCAGGAAGAAACCAGCGGTACATATCGGGACAAAAGGTCAAATAAAGGAGTACAAAGGAAAACAAGCAACAACAGATAAATAAATAACATACACTTTGAGATTATGTAACAACTAACCAACATATTGTAGTATAAGTAAAGAGAGAAAGTAAAAGTAAAGATGTAGGTAATAAGAATGCACACTGCTAGGACACATGACTTTATACTGTATTGTCGTTCCTGTTTTGGTTTGTTTCTTTTGCAAGTTTTACATATTAATTTGCCACTATGTTATCAGCTCTTCAATGTCTGTATGTAGTGAACAAAAATTATTTTATGATTATTTGATAGCGATTTGATAAGTTCTTTTGCCTTTATATTGTGTTGTCCCAGTTTTGGTTTGTTTCTTTTGCAAGTTATACATTTTAATTTATTGATAACGTTTCGCAGATAACTTCTTCAGCTTCAAAGGTGACATAAAGAAGCTATATGTGAATCGTTGCCAATAAAGTGCTCCTCCTCAAATCGTGTTTCTATTCATTCTGTTAACTTTTGGAAGTTCATTGTAACAGCCTGTATATAACTCCAACTTCTGATGGGTAAGTATTTCATCAGCTGTAAGGTGAGGTGAGGTATAATATATAGGGTTCTGGGTTAGCTATAAGATCAAATAGCTTTAGATTATGAATATAAGACTTGGTATAAGACTTCACTCATGGTAGGTAGGGTTCAAGTTTAGCTATGAACTCAAGTACCTTTAAATTGTGATAGGTAGGATTCTTGGTTAGGTGTAAGATCTAACTCATGGCAGGAATCGACACCTAAGTGACACAAAAAGTCTTAATATTGACAAAGAAATGGGAAGAAAGGTTTTAAAATCGCCAAACTAGTGGGTCAAACGTCTTAAAATCTGAAAACTAATAGGGCTAAACATGAGGAAGAAGGGGGACCAGAAAATTGGCCCATCTCCCCATAAAAGAAATGCATACAAATTAACCTCTATTCCATCTGCCACTCAAACCAGTGGTAACAAAACAATGCCCTAGTTAGTCACTCTGCATTACAACCTCCTAATAGTCCACGGGGGCCAGGCTACACATCGGTAGCATCAGAGGGAGGTTTTACCTACAATTGTTGTTGTTGTTGTTGTTGTTGCTGTTCCCCAGGATGCCTGGCCGAACAGCCCCAAGGCCCCGAGCAAGGCCAAAACCATACACTACTGTATATTGGTCTTATTGTTGTGGATACTGTACTGTATATTATTTTGATATGAATGAGAGACATGAATGTGAAGTTAGGCGATAAGTAGGAGTAAGACGGGGATGTGTCATGTCACCTTGGTTGTTAAATATATACAGTACTGTACATGGATACAGTAGTATGATAAGAGAACGTAGGGTGGGATCAATAGGTACATTATAGGAGCTGGGCTGGAATCAGAGGGAAGAGAGTGGAACATTTTAACATACTTATATGCGGACAATGCAGTCCTGTTGGCGGAAAATGTGGAAGACCTCCAGAGTGGTCACTGACTTTGACGGGGTGTGTGAAAGGAGAAAGTTAAAAGTTAATGTAGGGAAATGTAAAGTACAGTAATGGTATTTGAGAGAAGAATGCATGAAATCATAGACTTTAAAACATAATACAGCTGCAGGCCGTGGCATGATGAGTAGCACGTCTGACATCTGATCAAAGGGTCGGCAGTTCCATCCCATCCCGTGCCATTGGTAGACTTCAAGAGTTTGGACACTCAGATCCCTGTAACAAGGGCATGCTCTAGCCCTGTTAGTAAAGGGAGTGTACGGAGTTAAAATCTGCATCATAGCGAACCAAGAGGTTGACAGTTCAAGGCTTAGGAGGCCAGCCAGTGTGCGTGTTTGGCAGACGACAGTGCTGTTGGTGGACGGCGCGGTCTAACAATCTGTGGCAACTGTCCACTGAACTCCCTGAAACATCAGGGTACCCACCCTAGCCCAGCTCTTGAGCAGGGATTGCATAGTGGTAATAACTGCATCAAGAAAGAACATGAAATCTAGAAAGAACATGAGCAAACTTGTAAAATTGTAAAATTGTAAACTTGTAAAAAAACCCAGAAATGAAGAATTGGAAGAGGTTAGGAGGTGTGCGAATTATTTGGAATGGAAGAGCAAGCTTTGAGCATTGAATGTGGAGTGGTTGAGTGGATACAGAGAAGTCCTTTGAGGTGGTTAAGGCATAATCAGAGAATGGCAGAGTACAGAATGCCAAGAAAGATACATAGGAGTCAGGTGAGTGAACCACCTAGGTAGTGGAGGACCACCTATGGTATGGGAGAACAAAGTGGAAAAATATATTGAGGACAATATTCACATAGTGGAAGGGGCATTGTGGCACGGGCAAAGGAAGAATATCTGGACAAAGTAGCCTGGTGGTGTTTCTGTCATGGCAATCCTTTAATGGGGGTTTCCCAAGAAGAAGCAAGGTGTCAGAGATGATAATGATGATAATAATAATTATAATGATGATAACTTTATTAAAGATTATGCTAAAAGTTTGCCCGTTTTGGATGGTACCGCTTCTTGTGTGTTGCTGACCTTGGACCATAGACTATAATGTAACAGGTGACATATATAACAAAATAAACTGCACCAAATGAACTGCACAAAAATAAACTGGTCAAAATATAAAAACAACAAATACTGAACAATACATCGCTGTATATTTAAAAATTATTAAATTTAAACTTACTGTATTGCAATATAAAGTACACGCAGATACCATAGTCTCTACCCTATTCATAAGAAATCATGGACCCTCCACCCTCCCCCTATGCTTTTCTTAATACAATTATAACTATCTGGATTGATTCTAGGATGGAACTTGCTTTTCAATAAAGAGTACAGGTATACAGTATATCATTTTGAAGTTTATGTTTATAAAATGACATTCATAAATTTGTTTCCGATATACAGTATACTTCCATAATTAGAAATATGTGAAGTCCATGAGTATTTAAGAGGAGTATGGCATCCAAGCGTACAATAAATTTGGATGGAATATATTATTTTATACAAAATTTTAATATGTTGTTATTCCCGAATAAGATAGGTTGACACACTTTAAGTTAATTACTTAAGGGGAGGTTTGTTTGTTTTCTGGACCCCCTTCTCTGTTATGTTTAGCCCCCATTAGTTTTGAGATTTTAAGACGTTCGCCCCATTATTTTGGCGATTTTATAACCTTTCATCCTATTTCTTTGTCCAATATCAAGACCTTTCGTGGCATATACAGTAGGTGTAAATTTTTTCCTGGCGAGCAATAGCGAGCCTCTAATTTAGAAGGGTCCGACCTTTCCTCGGGACTTTTTTCTACCAAATATGTACACATTTATCTCGAAGGTGGATCTCGGGGATGTTATTTTAAGCTTGATAAGAGGTCTAGGCAGCAAACTAAAAACTTCCCCTAAGAATATGTCATTTTGACATACAGTACTGTACTGCCGAAAAACAATACAAAATAACAATGAGAATAATAACAACACTAACAAAGATTCATGGGGAACTAATTATTTTTTTAATTTTTTCTATATATATATTTTTTTAAACACAAAATAATAAAAAATATTTATTAATGAATGTACAGTATACAAAATTATTTCTATTTTTACAACCTCCTCCTTAGAATAATTTGTATAATGTGAAATATACAGTACAAGCTAGAGAACTGTTTGAAAGTATCTGTGGAATTAGTCAAGTAGAAGGACTTGTCATTTTTTTAACAATGTAATAATGTCCGCACGATGTTGGATAAAATGGGATCATCAATCAAGTAGTATACATGTCTTGTCACTTTCTCGGCAATGTAATAATGTCCGCATGATGTTGGATAAAGTGGGATCATCAGTCAAGTAGTATGTCTTGTCACTTTCTCGGCAATGTCATAATGTCCGCACGATGTTGGATAAAGTGGGACTATTTGTGACTGACCAATCAGTCAAGTAGTATGTCTTGTCACTTTCTCAACAATGTAATAATGTCTGCCCGATGTAGGATAAAGTGGGACCATCAAACAAGTAATATATCTCGTCACTTTCTCAACAATGTAATAATGTCCGCCCGATGTCGGACGAAGAGAGAGGGAGAGCCAACCAATAAACGAAAACATCAAAAATTCTCATGGCACGATTTAAATGGCTAGAATCACGGAAGAACTGTACCTGTTTAGAACATGTCATAAGTCTTGCATGATGTCGTAATTAAATATTGCATCCGTGTGGACTGTTCCAACATTGAAGGATATTTTCATGTTCAAAATATATAGAAATGGTGTGTGTAGAGTGAAAGGGTTAAGGGGGGATGGTTCACTTTTTGGTCAATTTCTTAAATTATATATTTTTCTAGTTTCCTCCCTAGACCTCCTTCAAACTTTAAAAAACAACCCCAGGATCCCCCTTCAAGACGTATTTGTACATTTTTCGGTAGAAAAATTTCCCGGCCGTTCCTCCTAAATTTTAGGCTCGCTTTTGCTCGCCAGGAAAAAAATCTTAATATTGACAAAGAAAAAGGGCGAAAGGTCTTAAAATCGACAAACTAATGGGGCGAACGTCTTACAATCTCAAAACTAATGGTGATAAGCATGAGGAAGGTCGGGGACCCTAAAAGCAACCCATCTCCCTTTAAGGAGGCAGCAACACAAGAGCTTTATCATTAATGTTCCATGGTAAACATTAGAAGGATCTTTTGCATACTATTAGACCATTTAACTGAGGAGGTGATAGGTGAAGCCATTGATTTCGGGGGCTGATGAGTGATTGGTGCTTCTGAATGCTTGTGTGCTTGCTTTTTGTGGGCGAACTGTTATATGCGTTCTTCTCCTGTCACCTCTTTTGCCTTTCTCGTGTCTCTTGCTGATCCTCCCTACCCCTTGTGGGAGTAAGGGCTGGTGACTGACTGACGGAAAGGAGACTCAAGACAGATCACATTAGGCCATACAATAATTTTAACCCCTTTAGTATGGGTCATGTCTTTTAACCCTTTGAAGACTAAGACGCATATTGACAATGTATTTTATTTACCATTAGATGATTTTAAACAGATTAGGAGAGATCTGTGGGAAATAAAAGGGTAAAGGCTATCTCAATTAAACGTTCGACTTCCATATACTATTCCTAATCTGAATAAAATTGTCTAATAATAGCCAGAAATACAGAAACAAATTGCGTCTTGGATCCTTAAGGGGTTAATTTTCTGCTGGCTACTATTAGATAATTTTGTTAAGTTTAGGAAGGACCTCCTACATTTCAAAGGCTACTAAGTATCTCATTTAACCCTTTTAACTACCACAGATCCTTCCTAAGCTGAATAAAAAGTTCAAAATAAGCTGCCAGACCAGCCTTAACGAGAAAAGTTGAGCAGCAAAATGCTCATGTGGTAACCGGATATAGTACACACAAAAAAAAAATCTAATCAATTATCTGTCGAGTCGAAGATCAAAATACTAATTGAAAAACAAAACTATAAATATTATAAAGTCGTTGTGGGAATTTCTAATCAATTATTTGTAGTATAGAATCGAAGATAAAAATACTAACTGAAAAACAAAATTATAAATATGTCATATGTCTTCCCTTTAAAGCATTTTTCCACATATAGATTTTGTTTAGTGGGTTGTCGTTTCGATAGTTTTTAATCTTAATGAGTTCGTTATATTAATTTGAACAGTAACTTTTGAGTTAGTTTTCAAGTTTTATATTTTAATTTCCTATAATGCCAAGAACGCAGTGTGCTTTTCTCGTTACCTATCTAGTAATATTGTATATATACATTCGGCTTTCAAAAAATGCCTAACATCTAATGCTTTAAGGCAAGACACAAACACATTTCCCAGCTAAATTTGATAGTCATTTCTTTTGGCATCATTTTGATTAGTATTTAGTATTTTGGGAGCATCGAGGTTCTTTTTACTGGTATCTGAAGCGCTAGTGAATATGTGCGTATGGGAAGAAGGCTTTTGAAAAAGAAAAGATCAGATTATTATTATAATTAGTTACAGGTAATTATTTTCTATTAAATGCCGACAGATAATAATTTTCGAGCAAGTATTGACGGGCAAAAAGAAGTTCTGGAAACATGTGAATAGTTTTTTTTTTTTTTTTTTTTTGCAACATGCTGTGCATACTATACATAAGTATTAGCGAATAAATTGATGTCAGATTAGTTTTGAAATCTGATATTCTATAAAACATTAATTCAGAAAATGCCAGGCAAGAAAAGACTAACAATAGTACCGTAAAAATCTGTATGCGTGACGCTGCTTGAAGCCTAAAAAAAATAAAAATTGCAAGACATAAATATCAGTGTTTCACATATACACATTCCCGAAGGCTTACATACCCTATGTACACCCTTCTTAACACACACACACACCTCCCTAAACGTACACACACACACACACACACACACATACCTTCCTAAACGTACACCGCTCTTAAACATATTGTACAGCGTTCGAACCCGTGCCAGTTACTAAAAAATAATATCTGCACATACAAATTTGTCACTTACTATCTACACACACAAGAAGGACAGAGTTAACCCTTTCGGTACCACCACACTCTTATTCACATTATTCTGGCTAACGTAAGATTACTATCGTTAGTGAGTGCTGTACTGTATTTTATATATTATTTTGTAATAGTATAGATATCTTATCAATATTTGTATTTTGTACTATTGTTAATGTCTTGTCATGTTGCAAATTTGATTTTAAATAATATTTTGACATTTAACATTTAGTTTCTTTATTCATGCAGAGTTTAGTAAAATTTGCCAGAACGTCCCGGACTACCCAAACTTGACTACTTCCTTTAACGTGACGATAGTGCGTTGTTATATGTGCGATTAGTTTGCTTGGGAAACAGATTAACTTGCTCATGTAGTAATGTACACCCTATGTGGTGGATTGTGTTCTTTTATTTAATAATTTTCATTTTAGTAAGCGTTGTTTCCACATAGCGATTTTGATAATTTAATTTGACTTTATATTGTCCTTGTCCCAATTTTGGTTTGTTTAGTTTGCAAGTTTTACATTTTAATTAATATGCAGTTTGCTTCTTTCCAATACACAAAAAAAAAAAAAAAAAAAAAAATAAATAAAAAATAACAAAATGAGGTGACCACTCTTTCAACTTTGGGAGAGACACTTGTTATTGCCTTTCGTCTCCCTCATACACGTAGCATTTGAAATATAATAGGATGAACTGGTTGGAATTGAGGGTATTTTGAAATTATTTGTAACTTATTAATTATTGATAAATGACCACTCTTTTAACTTTGGGAGAGACACTTGTTACAGGTAGCTTTGCCTTTTGTCTCCCTCATATACGTAGAAATATAATAGGATGAACTGGTTGGAATTGAGGGCATTTTGAAATTATTTGTAACTTATTAATTACTGATAAATACTTAGCATTGAGGTTCATTTTAACTGGTGTCTCAAGTGCTTATGAATGCCTGTGTAATGGGCATTTTTGAAAAAGATAAGATTATTATTAATATCATTGTTAATTCAATTAAATTCAAAAAGTTTATATCATTATTGTTATTTTATTTAGTATTATTATTATTATCATTACCATTACTGTTTTTTGTATATAGCCATCCCACCTTAAATACTTGCTATTCCAATAAAATCATCTAGTGGTAGCCAAAATAACCTGGTACAGGTGTCCCGGTACAGAAAGGGTTAATGGCTACAGGTGCCACAGTCACACTTAACTACTTTTTTTCAAACAATTTTTGGATCGGGCAACTTTTTACAACTTTTTTACATTTTAACTGAAGGAGGAACATTGTAAACAGTTGAATTCTTTTAAAATGCATAATTTGAACTAAGCTGACCAGCTTTAACCAAAATACAGTACTGAATACAGTATAAATATACTGCAATATATATATATATATATATATATATATATATATATATATATATATATATACACAGTAGGGTCTCACATAGAACGAGAAATTGGTTGATAAACGAGGCCGTTCTATGTGATTTCGTTCTATGTGATCGCGGCATTTTGGTGGCCCAATATGGTCAATGTTCACTGTAAACGTAAATTTCCGTCAGGAGCGTACGATATTTTGTACGTTTTGTACGATATTTCGGCGCTCTATATGAGAACTCCTCGGATTTGCCCTACTTTGATGGCGAAATCGTTCTATATGATCACATTCGTTCCTAACGAAAATTTTGGAACAATATTTTAGGTCGGTCGTTCTATAAGCGACTCGTTCTATGCGAACACGTTCTATGTGAGCCCCTACTGTACTGTATATACTGTACCAGTATATACAGACATACATACATACATACAATTTTAAGACTGAGTGCTCCACACATATGTGCAGTTTCAGTCTCTTGTCCTATATATATATATATATATATATATATATATATATATATATATATATATGAAGTAAATGTAAATAAAGTTGATAAAGTGGGAAAGAGGATTAACTCTTTTAGGATGAGTGATGTCTTCTATAATTTATTTAAGCTTTATTTAGAGATTTGTTATGCAGCCCAGGAAGGTTCTGTGGGAGTCGAAAAGTTACTTGCGATAATTTATGCTAGTATATTTTTCAGAAGATATTCCTATGTTGAATAAAATTATCTAATGCTAGCCAGAGTAAGTTTGCTGTGTCCCTGAAGTGAAGGGGTTAAGTGCGACTGTACACCCACTGTCACCTATTATACCCTGTTCCAAACAAGTAGGCCAAAACTCTTCAACATTAACCTCTATAACTCACAAACCAAAAGTGATATGAGTAGAGATAACATTTCTACCATTTGGGAAGGGTCAGCCAGAGAATAGGTGTGGGAATTTACAGCCCATTCCCTCAAGCCCTTGTTGAGTTACAGAAGTTAGGGTTCACGATTCCCAGCCTACCTATTCAGAACCGGGCATCGTTGCCATACACCGCGCACCTCTTAACCCTAACCCACTATTTTATTTATATACAACATTGCCGCTACGATAGGAAACATATCAAGATCGTACTTGGAAATAAAGAAAAGAAAATATGGGTTTATTGTCGCCAGGAATGGACAAACGGTGCTGCCTCACCGTGATTTTGTTGAGAGTTGGGGGCGGCGAGGGAGAGGAGACCACAGACACAGGTTTCCCACATAAATAACAGAAGTGGGAAGAGAAGAACACCACCGACTCAGAGAGAAAGAATGGAATAAGTTATATGTGAGAGAGAGAGAGTGAGTGAGTGAGTGAGTAAGAGACAGACAGACAGACAGACAGAGAGAGAGTGAGTGCGTGAGTGTGAGACAGACAGACAGAGAGATAGAGATAGACTAGAGATAAGAGGACTAGTGTAACATCTTGTGTATCTTGAGGATCTTGCCCAGCCTCTGTTTTGCTGTGGCCATTCCTTTCCTCGGCTTGTTCGACACTGAAACTGGAAACGGGAGGAAAATATTAATTTAAGCTGAAACTTCAAACAGGGTAAAATATCAACTAGACTACTGTGAAACAAACAAACCAGAGTTATAACTTGAATATCCCCTTGTGGAACCTATCAGCACCACACCAGGCTAAACAGTGCTTGCAGTCTTTAACATATATCTTTTCATAATCTACTTTCAGATCGTCCGTATGGTTTCCTTAAGGGCCGCTCTACTGGTGATCTTGCTTATCTCACTAACTCTTGGTCATTGTCCCTTCGGGACTTCTTTGAGACTTTGTCTATTGCGCTAGACATATCGAAAGCCTTCGATAGAGTCTGGCACAAATCTCTATTTCCCAAACTACCCTCCTTGGTTTCTATCCCTCTATCTGTGCCTTTATCTCAAATTTCCTTTCTGACCATTCCATAGCTGCAGTCATGGACAGTCATCACTCACTTGCTCAACCTATCAACTCCGGTGTTATTGTTGTTCCCCAGACTTTCTGGCCGAAAAGTCCTGAGTCCGGCTGACCGAAGCAGCGCCAGATACTGGGGCCCCCGATGGGGCCTGGGTGAGATGAGATCTGGTGTTCCTCAGGATTCTGTCCTGTCTCCATTCTCTTTCTAATATTCATTAATTATCTCCTCAACTGTACCTCTAGTCCTATCTACTCTTATGCTGACGACTCTACTTTACATTATTCAATTAGTTTGTCACAACAACCCAGCATGCAATCACTCCAAAACTCACATACATTTACCGAGTCCCACATGCGAAAATATACAAAACAAATACAAAAAAAAGGACATTCACAAACCTTCAAATTCTTTTGCTAGACTTTTGATCACAGCAGCCACTGAGGAGGTTGAAGGATGAGACTATATAATTACCCTGTTCTTACACACACAGACACACACACGACACGTAACATAAACATACAACGCACACACAACACAACACTCGCAATCACAAGACTATACACACTCATATATACACAAAGTAAAAAGGACAGAACAATGTATTTTGTATTTAGTCATCTCCGTTTGGCTAGTATTTAAGTTGCGATCATTGTTATTGTTTTGCTTGCTGTGATTGGCATGCATTTCAGTTATGTTGTCCAGTTTCTTAATATCAATTTCTTACTCGCAAGGGAAAGGAAAAACACTCGACTCTCACACACACACACACACACACATTTAGAAACATAACAATTAATTTTACCAATACCCTTGATCCCGGCAGCCCCTGAAGACGTTGAAGGTTGAGACTCTATATTCCGCTGCTTTTTTCTATGGTAGGCTCTCTTGGCGGCCTGTGGGGAGGTGCAGGAGAGAGGGGGAGTGTCAGTCATTATGTAGTGCGAGTCTGTTTACCTATTTCTTGTATTGAGAATTTTGTTAGTTACCGTAATGTTTCGTTTGCTGTGTTTAGCATGCATTTCAAATTAATTGTCGAGTATCATTAACAAACAAAAATTCCAACTTGTGGTAAATTGCAATGTCCCCCTCTTGATCCCTAAGCTATTACGAAGATTTTGTAGCAAAATATGTTGTTAAACATAAAACCTTAGCATTAACAGAATGCAGACATAGTATCGTACTGTAGTTTCATACTTTTCAATTAAATACCAAGAAATCAGTTGCTAAGGGTTTTAGTAAACGGTCACCTGAATAATACCAATTATGGTCTACCTTAACCCTCTCCGACATATGACGCAATTTTGAGCCTATTAGGGATACTTTAACACCTTAAGAGCGGCCTAGGCGGTATATAATATGTAGCCACCAGCGGGGTGTTTTTACCCAAAATAGGGCTGTTTACGTGATCATTTTCATGCCTAAATAAGACCCAGAGCGTAAAACAAGTATCTATCCCTGAAAGGGCATAAACAGAGCTTTTCAATGACACCACAACGATCCTTTTATGACCGCTAGTTTTCTTGCAACAACCGCGCAACACGAGTGCAAAAAGCATGTAATTCGGTACTTTCCCCATACAATTCAGTATGTAGCGAGTGAGAGAGGGAGGGAGGAGGTGGGATTCGTGTCAGTAGGTTCGCCGCGGTGGTCTGGAGCAGTCATACGCTCGCTACTCTCCTGCCACCACTTGTCTCTCTCTCTCAGCAACATTACGTGCTGAAATTGCCACACGACCTATGTCGCGCGCCGCCAGATAGTCCAGATTTATTATACTCGACTTATGTTGCACGCCGCTAGTTAGGGGTTAAAACCTTTGTTACCACCAGGGGTATTTAGAAAAGTTTAGTTTAGTTACTTCAACCTCTGCAGTTGTCTTTGAGTTAGCTGTGGGCAAAAAACTAATTTTGGAGAGGTAATTAAAAGAGTGAGAGAACTCTATTTCTTATTGCTAATCTGGCAACCTCTGCGTCATATGAGTCTGAAAGGGTTAAAGGGGGATTTTACTTTATTTTTCCAAGTTTCCTTCCATCAAGCTTAATCAATAATAGCCTACCCTCAAGGGATGACATTTTTTATTTGAGATAAAAATAATATCAACAACCAAATAATACCTAATATTGACAAAGAAATGGGCTGTAAGGTCTTAAAATCGCCAAACAAATAGGGCGAACGCCTTAAAATCTCAAAGCTAATGTGTCTAAACATGAGAAAGAAGGGGGTCCAGAAAAAACAAAATCCTCCCTTTCATGAATGATAAAAGATTATATGGAAACTTTATTAGCTTAGGATAGTGTGTAAATTAGTAGAGAACATAAATTAATAAATAGAGTAAATAGTAAATAGATAAATCTCTTACTGGTAGATTTTGTCTCCTGGCAGCCGCTTGTTCTAATCCTTTCTCAACAGACTGCCTGCGGACTCCTTGCCTCATGGGTCGCTCCGGTCGTGGCCCCTGGACCCTCACTCGAGCCTTGGGGTTCCACGCCTCGTCTTCCTTCTTCTTACCTCGAGGCTTGAACACGGGGAAGTCTTCGTCGTCCGAGATGTCTAGTGTTGGGTATACTGTTGGCAGACAATAATAAGTCGGGGTGGTTGTTGTGTTATCATTGAGTTAAAATGTAGAACTAACAACAACAAAAAAGCAAAAACCAGAAACCGCACAATTAAAATGTAAAACTTGCAAAACAAACAAACCAAAACAGGAACCCACAAACCAAAACAGGAACCCACAAACCAAAACAGGAACCCACAAACCAAAACAGGAACCCACAAAATACAGACAAAAGAACTTGTATAAAAAAAAACACAAACTTATCAAAATCACTATGCAGAAATATTGTACTGAAGATTTAGCAGAACAATATTATAACATTTAAGAAAAAACACTAAACCATAACCTAGAAGGTACGCCACTATATGCCATTTCCCGTCTAAATGAGATGACACACAGAAAAGAGACAAAACAAATAATAATAGGGAAAATATAAAATAAAACACTATGGACATTTACATAAG
>JBAKBP010017407.1:0-49022 GCA_037953745.1 Lithodes maja
CTATATCATAGTTATACTAGAGTACCTCCCACAATAACCTACAACCCCACACTATACCTATATTATAGTTATACTAAAGTACCTCCCACAATATCCTACAACCCCACACTATACATATATTATAGTTATACTAAAGTACCTCCCACAATAACCTACAACCCCACACTATACCTATATCATAAGTTATACTAGAGTACCTCCCACAATAACCTACAACCCCACACTATACCTATATTATAGTTATACTAAGTACCTCCCACAATAACCTACAACCCCACACTATACCTATATCATAGTTATACTAGAGTACCTCCCACAATAACCTACAACCCCACACTATACCTATATCATAGTTATACTAAAGTACCTCCCACAATAACCACCAACCCCACACTATACCTATATCATTGTTATACTAGAGTACCTCCCACAATAACCTACAACCCCACACTATACCTATATTATAGTTATACTAGAGTACCGGGCAAACGTCTTACAATCTCAAAAGCAATGGGGCTAGACTTGAAAGAGGTCAAGAAAAAAAGTCCCTCAAATGGAAATCTCCCATTAAGGGGCTAGTGGCTGTTTTTTTGGTCTATTAATTCATCAAAATACGTCATACTCAAGGGTTTAAGGGGGGATGGGCGTATTTATTTGCTCATTTATATATCTGTATATATATTTGTTTTAGTTTTCTCCCTAGACCTCCATCAAGCTTAGACAACAAAAAAACTAGACCCCTCCTTCAAGATAAATGTGTACATTTTTCGGTAGAAAAATCGGTTCCTCTTAAAATGACAGGCTCGCTATTGCTCGTCAGGAAAAGAACGACTTCTAAATGGCGCGATAGGTCTTAAAATTGACAACGAAATGGAGCTAAAGGGGTTAAAATCGCCAAACTAATGGGCCGAACGTCTTAAAATGCGAGGGAAAAAAGGGGTCCAGAAAAACGACCCAAGCTCCCCTTCAGAAGCTTTACGTCAGACTACCCCAAGACTTACGAGTATGGAATGTCCTAAGATAGCCGAACACGCAAATCCATATCACTCGAACCACGAACAGAAAAACAAAAAAATGGAAAATCAATGGTAAGAGGGGGGGGGGGGGGTACTGATAACAAAAGGGGCAAAAAGGGTGGGGGGAGAGCGGGAGTTAGATGGGGGTCCTTGCTTTCGGGATTTTGGGGTGGGAGGAGGAGGGGGAGGTGGGAGGAGGAGGGGGAGGTGGAGGTGGGAGGGGGAATTGAGGACATGACATAGGGGGTGGGGGGGACAAGATGAACAGGGGGCAACCTTGGGTGGGGTGGGGTGGGGTGGGTGGGGGTTGGGAGGTGTACTGAGGGGACAAAGTCTGGAGTACTTGGGAGAGGGGGGGGGGGGGGGGGGCCTGTCGTTGGATATATAACCCACAGCCACCACCACCATCACAACTGACAACCCTTCACAGCCATCCAGAACAACCACAGCTACCACCTTGGAGCAGAACCACCACAACCACAACTTAGCTACTACAACTTCTGACAACCATACAACCACACTCACACGTCCAGCTACCAAAAGAACCACAACCAACCAGAACCATGTCTCCGGTTCTTCACTTTCTGATTCCCTTGGTAATTATCACTCTTGCTTGACTTGACAACGAAAATGTTATCAACATTTAGTATTTATATGATGTTTGTAATACTGTACAATATCATATTAAAATGACTGACTTTATCTATCTATCTATCTTATATATATAATAAAAGCCTCAGGTGACATAGGAATGAGACTGGTCATTGAGCTAATAAATTCCATCATTAGAATGGAGAGAATCCCTGATGAATGGCATAATAGTGCAATAGTAAACACAAACAGTACAAGGGTAAAGGGGATTCGTTAGATAGGGACAAATTATAGGAGTCTGATAACGCTTGACTAAGTCATGAAGATTTGTGAGAGAGTCTTTGTAGGTATGATCAGGGAAAACATATATAATGATACACATTTCGGTTTCATGCAAGGACAATTCGGTTTCATGCCAGGACGTGGTACAATCTTTCTTAAATATTTCTCTTCTCATAATCTACTCACAGATCGCCAGTATGGCTTTCGGGTCGCTCTACTGGTGATCATCTTTAATATCTTACTAACTCTTGGTCATCCTCCTTTCGGGACTTCGGTGAGACCTTTTCTATTGCACTAGACATATCGAAGGCCTTCGATAGAGTCTGGCACAAATCTTTAATTTCTAAACTACCCTCCTTCGGTTTCTATCCCTCCATCTGTGCCTTTGTCTCTAATTTCCTTTCCGTCCGTTCCATAGCTGCGGTTGTGGACATCCTTATCCTATCAACTCCGGTGTTCCTCAGGGCTCTATCCCATCTCCCATTCTCTTTATAATTTTCATAAATTATCTTTCAACTGTACCTCCAGTCCCATCCATTCATACGCAGACTACTCTACCTTACACTACTCAATTAGTTTTCCAGAACGCCCCAGCCAGCAATCCCTAAAAAAAAAAAAAAAAAAAAAAACATAATGAAGACATGCAACACTTATCTTCTGATCTAACTACTATTTCCAATTGGGGCCGAGAAAACCTGGTTACCTTAAATGCTTCCAAAACCCAATTTTTTCATCTTGCTACCCGTTGGGAACTTGCAGAGGACTATCCCTTACTCTTCAACAATGCAAAAATCAATCCTTCATCTTCTCTCAATATTCTCGGTGTCTCCTTTTCTTCTGCTCCCACTTGGAAGGACCATATTACCAGTCTTGCTAAGGCAGCCTCCCAGAAGCTGGGTGTGCTCAACCGCCTCAAGGGGTTCGTTATCCCTGCACAGCTTCTTGCTCTGTACAGGGGCACAGTGAGTCCTTGTATTGAGTATTGTTCACATGTGTGGGGAGGATCCTCTCACACCGCACTCCTAGACAAAGTAGAAAGGAAAGCCTTCCGTATCATTAACTCCCGTCCACTCACCAACTCTCTCTCTCTTCGCCGCAATGTTGCATCTCTCGCTATTCTATCAGTATTACAATAATCAGTGTTCCTCAGAGCTTTCCCAGTGTATACCACCTCCTCTACGTAGGGTACGGTACTTAGTACCCGTCTAGCAACACAATCCCACCCCTACTCTGTGCAACTCTCCAACCCAAGAGTGAAACGCTATTGTCTTTCTTCTATTCAACTGCTGAGCTCTGGAACTCTCTCCCAGAATCAGTCTTTCCCTCTTCCTATGACTTAAATAGCTTCAAAATCCGTGTGTTCAGGCATTTTGGCTCGAACATTCCTTGATTGTGGCCCTATCACTTTCAACTCTGGGGAAGGCACTCGCTACAGGCAGTTCTGCCTTTTGTCTACCTCACTCATAGAAGAAAAAAATTATATACTGTATATACAGTATACCTGTATATATATATATATATATATATATATAATCCAGAACTTTACCTTTTCTGAATATTACATAATATAAATTTAGCAACATTATACAATAGATGCTATAACTATTGACATACCATAATATAGTACTAATGTACTAATTTCTTTGCATGTCATTTTACAGTTGTACCTGTCAACTGCTTCGGGGGAGACGCAGGTCGGCAGCTGTATACCAGAGTGTAGGGCTACCAATGGAGATCTTATCCAAATAGGTATGGTAATGGATCCTAAAAGCTGCAGCCGTTACTACGATTGTTATAATGGCGAGATAACTACTGCTTTCCCACTTAATTGTCCAGAAGGATATTTTTTCGATACAGCAATCTCGGATTGTGTTTTTAGTAGTGCGTGTGCGAATAATCCAGGGTGTGACCCAACGTGTCGCTATGAGTCCTCAGGAGGATTTGAGAACCTGGCGGACAGAGCCGACTGCACCAAGTATTACGTGACCAATGGCCTAAGCTCCGTCCATACAGACTGTGCTGGTGGACAATACTTCAACGGAGTAACATGTCAGCTAGATCCCGATGAATGTTGCGACCCTTGCCTCTTCTACTGTGGCAAGGCTCAGACAAACATCGCTGACCCCTTCGACTGTACAAAGTACTATTTCTGCCAGTCTGCAGATTACTTTCCTGATGCCTTGGACTCTCACTCATGCCCCTCCGGACAGCTTTACGATCAGGTTCTGCAGACGTGTACGGCTAACTCCGTCTGTTCTCAGCTTTGTTAGTTCTTAAGGGGGGTGACCTTCTTTTTGTTATCTTTCTTGCCTTTTCTCTCTTTCTCTGGCTTGTATCCATTCGGCCCCATTCAGCCAACTGTTTTAAGAAGTTTATCTCCATCCAGGTGTCGATTTCTTCCTGGCGAGCGAAAGCGAGCCAGCTTGTATGGAGAAATTTGGCTTCGCCGGAGACGTTTTTCTTTCGAAAAATGTACAAATTTAGATTGCTGTCAAAACAAAAATATATAGATGCTGGCTTGCGGTAAATATTGACACCTGGATGGGAGTGAACGTCTTAAAACAGTAGGCTGAATGGGGCCGATTGGGTACAAGCCAAAGAGAGAGGAAGAAAAAGAGAAAAAAAAAAGCGGTGATGATGAAAGGTGGGCTACCTTAAAATGTTGCCCTTCATGACTATTTTGGTATGCCATGATGCATTCTTTCATTTCATTCTGACTATTATTAGACAATTGTATTCATTTTAGGAAGATTCTGTGGGAGTCAAAGGGTTAATTAAGATAACATTGACCAATGTTACTTCCCATAGCCAGTTCTGACTTTACCTTTTTCATCATTCTTAGTTCTATCTTTTTTTCCTGAGAGTGGTGGAGACAGTGGGGCCATTATGGCGTGCCCCATGGTTCCATAGTGTCTTACTCTCACAGCCCACTGGCACAAGTCGGCCTTTCTCTGGCGTAGGGATGCAGCGATCCCACCGCCCACCTCTTTGGTGGTGCAATCAGCTTCTGCAGTAGTGGACCACTGGTTCCTGTGCTTGGTATGCTTCCAGTCAGGGCCCCACTGGGATAAATAATAGCAATACATTGGTGGAACTGCCATCCGGGTGAGAGACTGCTCTGGGTCTGCTCCTTCACTGTTAAGGGCCATATAGGTTAATCCACGTAGTGGAAATGGCACTGTGGAGTGGGTCAGTGGAAGCATGTCTGGGAGCCTGGAGGCAGTTTCTGCAATGGCCATCAATTTTGGGGCGCTTCCTCTAGAAGCGAGGCGTGAGATTGATGATGATGATGATTGACCAATTCGATTCCTTGAGGTCCTTATCGTCTAATGTTAGCCAGAAAGTGATGACAAGAGAGGCCATAGTGCTGAAGGGGTTAGTGTCAACAGTACTAATATCACCACCGTAATAATGTAACCACTTGTCCTAATAATTCAATAATATACATCAATAGGGCCGATAGTACCATTTTAAGGGGGGTCACCTCCATTTTGTTCTCTCATTTTCTCTTTTCTGGCTTGTATCCATTCAGCCTACTGTTTTAAGACGTTTATCTCCATCCAGGTGTTGATTTTTGTCCTGGCGAGCGATAGCGAGCCAGCATTGTATGAAGAAACCCGGCTTCGCCGGAGACATTTTTCTATCGAATAATGTACTAATTTATCCCGCTGTCAAAATTGTTTTTAAAATTAGGCTGAATCGCTACCGCTCGCCAGGAAAAAATCGACACCAAGATGAGGATAAACTTCTTAAAACAGTAGGCTGAATGGGGCCGAATGGATACAACCCAGAGAGAGAGAGAGAGAGGGGGAGGGAAAACGAGGTGGTCCCCCTTATAACCATGCTCTTAGAGGACTACCGGTACTTCTGTGTAGTCCCAAACATTAAAAAGGGTCGGGGGTGGGTGGGTGGGTGGGGTTCTCCCTAGGCCACTATTAGACGACTTTATTCAGATTAGGAAGGGTATAATTATATGCAAGTCAGGTTAATTGAGACAGTCTTTATAACCCTTATAATTCACACATATATTTCCTAAACTGTATACAATCGTCTAATGATAGCCGGAATACACTGTCAAATACGTCAAAATCTTCAAAGGGTTAAATAATGATCTTTGGATATTTTATAATACTTCACCCTTGACTAATTTCTTAACTTTTCTATCCCCAAAATTATTAGATGGGATTATTACTAAAAAAAATCTTTAAAGAATGAAGTATTATGGACACCTATCTTACTATTTTCCTACTTTCATTAAAACAATACTGTCATTACGGTCAATGACGACTTATATACAGTATATATACAGTAATATATATATATATATATATATATATATATATATATATATATATATATATATATATATATATATATATATATGTGTGTGTGTGTGTGTGTAGCATGTACAATTAAGTAAGATCACATGATGAGTGGATATATTTTAAAGCCAATGGGAATATTATAATCAGAGGCAGCTTAATTCCCATCAAACATATTATAATCAGAGGCAGCTTAATTCCCATCAAACATATTATAATCAGAGGCAGCTTAATTCCCATCAAACATATTATAATCAGAGGCAGCTTAATTCCCATCAAACATATTATAATCAGAGGCAGCTTAATTCCCATCAAACATACAAATAATTATTTATTTTATCGATTGAATACGAGCCTAAAATAGCCCTTCGCTTTACAGCCAGTTGACGTCACACGAGCGCATTTTCCGTCAATTTCCTATGAGCAAGTTTTTTCTCACAACATTTTGGTTTTCTTCTTCACTGTTATCTGAAACTAAACTGAGAGTAGATAACAGTTAGGTGGTTGAATTATCAAAAACTTGAATTTTGAAGCTTCCAGACAATAATGGACTTTAAACATTGCTCGAAAAAGTGATCGTGTGACACCGCCTTAACCTTCTGTTTGCAAGTATACGGTAATGGGAACTTATGGGGAGATGGGTCGTTTTTTCTGGTCCACCTTCTTCTTCATGTTTAGCCATATTAGTTTTCAGATTTTAAGACGTTTGGACCATTAGTTTTTCGATTTTAAAACCATTCGTCCCATTTCAATATCAAGACCTTTCGTGCCATTTAGGTGTCGATTTTTCCCTAGCGAGCCTGTAATTTTAAGTGAAACCGGCCTTTGGCCGGACCATTTTTCTGACGAAAAATATACACATTTATCTTGAAGGGGGGTCGATTTTTTTTTATTTATTTGTTAAAGCTTTATAAAGGTCTAGCGATGAAACAAAAAATATAAATCAACATATAAATAACGACTGTCCCCTTAAGTTTTAACTCCTTCAGGATACCAGGGCGCGTTCCTTGATTATAATATAGCTAATAGTAGACCATTGTATGCAGCTTAGCAAGAAACTCTAGGAATCAAAGGGGTAAAATTATCTAAATTAACCCTCGGACTTCCAAAATGTTCTTCTTAAGCTAAATAGAATCGTGTAATGATAGCCAAAATGAAAGTAAGAAACACATTCTTGTACACTGAAAGGGTTAAGCTAAATAAACTTTGTCAATTAGATCCATGTTAAGCACCGGTATTTATATATATTGTATTGGCTTTATAATGTAAGTGTATTAATTATAAATAAAGCCATAATTATGAATATATACAATTGTTTTATTAGTGGACACCTAAAATAATATTTTCCTACTTTAATTAAACCAATAGATCAATCAAGTATATGTAGCAGACCCATAGTGAACCCTGGACACATCGGGTGTGAGGACAACTTAGGAAAAATATTAATTTGTTTCATTTCTCGAACGTTTCAGGTTACGTAAAATCCTACTATTGAATATAAACACCATATGAGGAGGAGCACTTTATTGACAACGTTTCGAATGAGTATGATAAAGAATACAAGGCAATTAAGATGAAATAGCATTGTTTTGACCATTTTATCATTTCCTAAGACGAATACAGGACAATTAAGACGAAATAGCCTTGTTTTGAGCATTTCCTAAGACGAATACAAGACAATTAAGACGAAATAGCCTTGTTTTGAGCATTTCCTAAGACGAATACAGGACAATTAAGACGAAATAGCCTTGTTTTGAGCATTTCCTAAGACGAATACAAGGTAATTAAGACGAAATAGCCTTGTTTTGACCATGTTATCATTTCCTAAGACATATTTTGAACAATACACCACAATTTTAGCTTTACATCTATACGATAATAGACTAAAAATAATGGACTTGGCTTTCGTTTGACACCCTGTTGCCAACATGTCTACAACTACTGCTGCCAGTGCCTTACCCCCTGCACTGCTGCCTACTAAATTACAAGCTCGCTATTGCTCGCCAGGAAAAAATAGACACTTAAATGGCACGAAAGGTCTTAATATTGACAAAGAAATGGGATGCAAAATCTAAAAATTGCCAAACTATATGGGGCGAAAATCTTATAATCTCATAACTAATGGGGTTAAACATGAGGGAGAAGGGGTTCCAGAAAAAATCATACCCCTCCCACCTTTAAAGCTCTAATATATAATCAGCCATCCAAGCACCTGTTTCATCTGTCTTCAAGTGTACAGTCTCCCACATAAGTTCTGTTCCTCTCCGTGATCTTATACATGGAAACATACCGGTAATGCGCATGATTAGATTTCGAGTACCGGTATAGTTTTTAAGCAGATGTTAACGTATTCTGGCTTGTCAACTGATAATTAAAATAAATCAAACTCGCAATGTATTCATAATCATTTTACTTTCACACAAGAGATCACAACGAGGAACAGAAACTTATGTAGGCAACTGTACCTGTAGCGTAATTGGACACCTGGCGTCACACTGCAGCAAGCACGGAGGTACACATCAAGGTAGAGGGACGTTATTAATCACATATGGTCAATTTATCAAACACGTTGTCATCAGTGGTTAGAGACATGGTAAAATATAAGAACACAAATGCAAGAGCGAGGAGGGAAATGAACGGCCAACAATTCCTGGTCACTCTCTGTCGTTTGTAATCACATATGAATAATAAAGCCTCACATATTTGCCTTCTGAATACAATTACAAGATGTAAAACTCAAGCAATAATATAAACAAGCGTTGCATAGCAACGACGGCCTCTGTCAAATGCTGTCAAGCAGCCAGCCACTCCAAACTCTTCTCCATCGTAATCTCTCTCCCAAATGACAACTATTCGACTAGTTCAGAACAAATAGTTGAACAGTAGCCATAGATATTATGAGTTACCAACGAGGGCAAATACTTCTTGAATTTCATGTATATTGAAAGAAAAGACAAGTTGGGCATGTGCGTGCTAGCCTTCTAAATCCTGCGCCTCATAAAGAAATATACACAAACTGTACGCTGATACATTATGGGAAAACTTTATAGCTATCCAATAGAATGTCCTTCCCCTGTCTTGATCCTAACCATACCGGTACACCATAATCAACTGCCCATACAGCTTACCTATAAGATCCTAGCATCCCTAAGTACCTCCCACAATAACCTACAACCCCATACTAGACCTATAGGCCTATCATAGTTATCCTCAAGTATCTCCCACAATAACCTACAAACCCACACTATACCTATATTATAGTTATCCTAAAGTATCTCCTATAACATCATAATAGCTATGAGAGTACCTCCCATCATAACCTATAGCTAGAATAGAATATAACGGACGTCACTCAAAGGAAATCAAAGAAATCAAAGGAAATCAAAGAAAATCAAGCAACAACAGATCCAGTGACCCTTCTAGGTTGCTTGTCCTCCAAAACACTGAGGATCAAGTGTCCAAACAGTGGTTTAGAGTGGGTAAGGGAACATTGGAAAGGGAATTACTGCCCTGGAACTAATGTCCGTGGCAGGATTAGGAAGTTAGTAGGGGACAGATGGGTTAGTAACTGAGGGGGGGATAAAATAAAGTTATTCATTTACAAACGCAGTCAGTCGCGGGTTTGATGCGAGATATTTGTCTAGGCGGAGTTTAAATGAATCAACGGTGATGCAGTCTATAACGTTTCGGGGAAGCCCATTCCACAAGTTGACAACTCGATTGAAGAAGAAATTCTTAGATTCGTGCGAGTTAAAAGATTTACCAATAATTTTGCAACCGTTTCCCCGCGTGTAATTAGATTGGTCGATAGTGAAGTACTTACTACAGTTCATATTGTCGATGCCTTTGATGATTTTGAACACTTGAATTAAGTCGCCTCTTAATCTGCGCTGGGTTAAAGGAAATAGATTTAATTCTCTAAGACGCTCTTCGTATGGTTTGTTCTTTAGGCTAGGTATCATTTTGGTAACTCTACGTTGAACTCGTTCTAGCTTGTTTATATCTTTTTGGTAATAAGGGCACCAGGATTGAACGCAGTATTCCAGAAGAGGGCGGACTAAGGAATTGTAAAGGGTTAGGATAACTTCTTTGGATTTATGCTCAAATGACCTGCCTATAAAGCCAATTATTTTGTTTGCCTTCTTAACAACTTCTGAACATTGTTGACTCGGTTTTAGGTTACTCGATATTGTTACTCCCAGATCGGTTTCTCTGTTTACATTCTTAAGCTGAGTGCCATTCATCGAATAGTTTGCTTTCTCATTTAGGTATCCGATATGTAGTACTTTACATTTATCCGCATTGAAACTCATTTGCCAAATTTGGGCCCAACATGACAATTTATCTAGATTGTGTTGCATATCGTCAACTTGTTCTTTTGAGAGTACGCTATTTGCAATTTTTGTATCGTCAGCAAATTTTGAGATTGTACAGGTGAGACCCTCATCTATGTCGTTGATGTAAATTAGAAAGAGAAT
The DNA here is from genome assembly GCA_037953745.1 of Lithodes maja. NCBI lineage: Eukaryota > Metazoa > Arthropoda > Malacostraca > Decapoda > Lithodidae > Lithodes > Lithodes maja. The sequence goes on from JBAKBP010017407.1 coordinate 10,690, forward strand.
TGGTCCTAGTACCGATCCCTGGGGTACCCCGCTACTTACATTGGTCCATTTTGATGCCTTACCGTTTATGACTACTCTTTGCTTTCTGTCGCTGAGCCAATTTTCTATCCATTTCAACACACCGTCTTGTATTCCATGCGCTTTTAGTTTTAGCAGTAAACGTTTGTGGGGAACTTTGTCAAAGGCCTTTTGAAAATCAAGGTATATAATATCTACAGCTTTACTCTCATCGTAGAGGTTGAGGATATCGTGGAAGAAGTCTAAGAGGTTTGTTAAACAGGAACGTTTTTTACGAAAGCCGTGTTGAGTATCTTTAAGTATGTTATTTTCCTCTAAGTGATTTACGAGTCTGTCTCTTATGACCGTTTCTAGCATTTTACATACAACTGAGGTTAAGCTAATTGGACGATAGTTACTGGATAGGGATTTGCTGCCTTTTTTGAATATCGGTGTTACGTTGGCTAGCTTCCACTGATCGGGCATAGTTCCAGACTGCAAGGATTTATTGAATAGTAATGTCAGTGGTTTAGAGAGCTCATCCTTAGCTTCCTTTAGAACTCTAGGCGAGATTGTATCAGGTCCAGGCGTTTTATTTACCTTGAGTTTATCTAAACAATTCAATACTTCTCTCTCTGTAACGGTGATATTGCTTAAAACATCTGAATTATCAATCTGAATCGGCGATGGTGTAGGGATATCACTGAGGTCTTCTGTTGTAAAAACTGATGCAAAGAAGGTATTGAGGGCATTACTCATTTGTTCTTCGTCTTTGGTGTATTCTCCATTTTCATCGACTAACGGTCCAACAGTTGAAGTAACTACTTTTTTCTTTCTGATATAACTATAGAATTCTTTCGGGTTTGTTTTACTTTGATTCGCAATATGTAACTCTAAGGTCTTTTTACTTTGCTTAATTAACTTTTTGGCTTTGCGTCGTAGCTCTACAAATTTCAGCCGTTCTTCGTCATTTTGTGAGGATTTTAATCTATCATTAGCAAATTTTTTAGCAAGCAGGCAGTTTGAAATATCTTTATTCCACCATTTGGGCTTATTATTATGGCCTGGTACAGGAAGGGTTAATACTAGATAGCAAAATAGAACATAGCTAGAATGGAATATAACAGACGTCACTGGTACAGGAAGGGTTAATACTAGATAGCAAAATATAATCCAGACACCTCCATAGACGTAAACAACCCTTTAAAATATAAGACAGCCAATAACACAAATTGCATAATTGCTAAAATAAATGTTGAGATTTTGTAGCAATAAAGTTATTGGTGGACTATAAAGAGAAGTTATTAATTTACAATCACACTCACACACACAATAAATCATAAAAACACACACAATCATTACCACAGATTACACATAATGACGCATACAACACACTCATACACACGCACATAATACACCCCCCCCCCCCCCCATATTCCAATAATAGGCTATCTCTAAGCTTGTGGGAATAGCAACCTGCACACAAGGCTACTGTGCTTATTCGTCAAAGCCACTGCCGGTACCTTGGAGTTGTTGTGCAATCGTTTTTTCCTGTACAATCACCTCCTGGTGGGAACGATGGCAGATGCAAGCAGAATGAAACCCTTGAATATCAGAGAAAAAGACATGGCAGCAATAACAAACACAATCACCCACGCACGTACACACACACTACCCAATAATTCGGTGAAGGATTGATCAAACACCCCAGGCACCGCCACCTACCCCCCCCCCCCCCCCGCCCGCCCCCCCCCCCCCAGCCACCCCTCCCAGGAGCAGTCTGTACAAAACTATAAGACTATACAACCTACTAAAATACAATTTGTTCGAAATGTGTCAGCTCTATCCCAAGTAACTAGTGAACGTTGTAAATGATCTCATAAGCAATCAGCAAGCCTTTTCAAAATGGACATTTAATATCGAAACTAAAATGCGATTTGCAAATCTATTACATAATATATAACTAGTTGACTAGATTGTATGTTAATCTCTTACTTTGGTCCTTAACTCCTTATGTACCGGCGACGGCTTTTATGTTTGACTGTAGCTACATTTAGACGATTTTATAAAGCTTAGGAAGGATATATGGTAGCTAAAGGGATTAATTGAGATCATCTGTAGCCTTTTAATAGGTAGACATTTTTGCCTGAGCTGAATAAAACCGTCTAATAGTTGCCGGAATATTATGAAAACTACATCACCGGTACAATAGGGGTTAATATAAGTTAGATTAGGAGAGTGGGGCAGCAGGAACATTTGTCAGCCAGAGTGGACAGAAGGGTGCTGAGCTGGTATGGTCATGTTGAACGAATGGGAGATGAAAGGCTTACAAAGAGAATATGTGAGTCAGGTACAAGGGGAGATAGAAGGGCAGGAAGACCCCCATTGAGATGGAGAGACTGTGTAAGAAAGGCTTTGGATGATAGAGGAATGACTATAGATCAGGCAGGGGAAGTGGTGGTGGACAGGAGTGAATGGAGAATGCTTGTGAATAGTTGAGTGAACACGTGGTCATTTGGAGTAAGGGGTCGGGCGCAAGTTCGACTAGATAATAGTCCATCAGGCGCCTGGCCCGGGGGGACGATTAATATGAAGGGTGTGCCTGGAAGTGTGGTGGGAGGGCTTGTGGCTTTGGCTCCGCTGCATGTCTGCCTGCCGAGATCGGAACCTCTCCGGGTGGTCAGGGGCCGGGGGAGTGCTGGAGCGACCTTGGTAACCCTGGTCTCTGGGTCTTCTCCTGGGTGACCTGGATGTGTGTGAGTTTGTGTTTTTTATCTGTGTTTATTTTTTGTTTTATGTTGTTTTTGTGTTTTCCCTGTTCTTGCTCTGTCTTGAGTCGGCTACCCCCAAAATGGGGATTGGGCCTGAGCATATAGATAGATAGATAGATTTAAGCTGTAAATTGTTCCTCTGTACATGTTCAGTCTACGGCTGCAATTATCAATAAACCGGTTAACATTATCATGGCACTACCTTATTGAAGGGTTCTGGGTTATCCATAAGATCAAATACAAATTATGGATGATCTTGATTAGTCACAGTGGTTTTGATGGTAGAACCCTTTCTATCTTGGAAGATGCATATTCCCTTAATTGTGGCTAACATTAGACTATTTTACTCAGGTTTGGAAGGCCGTCTAGGAATCAAATGGGTAAAATCTATCTCAATTATCCCTGAAACTTCCACAATTAATTCCTAAACTTAATCATATCATCTACTAAAAGTCCAAATAAATTAAAGAAATGCATCCTCGTATCTTGAAAGGGTTAACCCTTTTGAATGACACCTTATTCTGGCTATCATTAGACAATATTATCAATCTTAAGAAGTACCTGTGGTGGTAAGATCGAAGGCCAATTGATATTGCTTAACCCGCTTGATTCCCAGAGGTCCTGTCTAAGCTTCATAAAATCACCTCATGGTAGCCAGAATACAATGACAATTGCGTCAGCGGATTAAAAGGGTTAAAAGCTCTTCATTGCGATTGACTACAGGGTCAATGTGGAAAGAGTGGCACGTCTGCAGCTTTGCCAAGTCATGAAAAATAAGTCAGCAATATTAAACTCATTCAATATATTAGTATCAACTTAATGAAAATGTGGCTATTACCGTACTAATTATTTTATTCAACTTATGAAGATCATCTAGGAATCAAAAGACTACTGTATAATCAATATCAATTAAACCTTAAAACCATGGACAGGTACCATTCCATTTCGTACACAGACATGGCAGTCCCCCGCACTGAGCTGTGACTTTAAAAATCAATTGCAAGACAACCAATGGACGGATTTAAAATTTTACAACTTCAAGGAAAACTACAAAGCATCCTAAATATGTCAAATGGTAATACAATGTGAATGACAATTAGTTTTTATTATACAGCTTTACAAAGAATAAGTTATGTTTTGAAGTGACATGGACTTAAGAATATTTAAGGGGTACGGTACTCAAAGTTCCCTGTGGTGACTGGGGCTTTGAGGTATTGGATGGGAAGGTTAAACCGAGTCCCTGCAGAAGTTTCAGATCGATAATCGGCAAATAAAAAGGCGTTAGTTATTTTATCCCCTAAAATCATTGGACACCTAAATATCAATGGATTGTCACGAAAATCTAGATGCTTATAAATGCCAACATGACCTAAAAAAAATCCCTACCATAACAAAATGGAAATCAGAGTAAACTAAATACCACCAAACAAAATCATAATGTGAAAAATTCTCTTAGTGGGCCAATTTATGAAAAGGATTCTTCCAGGAAAACATCAGTACCGGTACCTTACTTAACCCTTTCAAGCTCCAATACGCATTTCTGTTTTGTTTTCTGCTAACTATTAGACGATTTTATTCAGATTAGGAAGGGTAAAAGCCTGTGGAAGTCAGAGGGTTGATTGAGAGTCTTTACCTTTTTAATACCCACAGATCCTTTCTAAGCTGCATTAAAATCGTCTAATGATAGCCAAAATATACTGCTAAAACGCGTCAGAGCTTCAAGGGGCTAATATCTAAGGAATATTCATGAAGGTCACCTGGTTTATGCATAGAACCCTTCTCTTCAAGAAAACAATGAGTTTGGGTTCATTTTTTTATTAGTGAAAGTTGTGCCAGATTGTGAATGTGTGGCATTGGCAGGTCAGTTTACACCAGCTCTCTTCAGTCTTCACACCAGCTCTCTTCACACCGGGAGCGGTATTTATAAAGCACTTTTAGGTTTAAAAGTAGCTTTTAAAGATGGCGGCCACTTTTAAAAGATAAAAGTTGGGTAAAAAAAACTTTTAGCAGCTAAAAGTAGCTTTTAAACCCGGCGAAAACTAAAAGCTCTCCTAGGGACTTTTAGCGCTTAAAAGTTACTTTTAGAGGACGATGAAGATGGTTGAATAACAAATCCGCCACCCCCTGCCAAGGAATTTTCATGTTAAAAAGACCAATTGGATTAATAGGCCTATAGCGACTCTGAGTTAATAAAAAGATACCATATAAACCATGAATGAAACTTAGAGGAACAAAGCTCCTAACCCCGAGATGAAAGTGTGTATTACCCTACATTATTTGTCAACGGTCAAAATAATAATAATAATAATAATAATAATAATAATAATAATAATAATAAACGGTTTATTAAAGAATGGCAGCCTCATGAGCTGAAAATACACAAAATGTAACTGTACTCATGATTGTAGGTTATCTATATTATCAAATGCAGTATGTTAGGTAACTCTTGATTCTATCCATATACCACCCCGCACATCATACTACTCAAAGGTGATCCACTGTGTGTTCTCCAACGAATAAGCTATATTAGAAAGTAACCTACCACCATATATATCAACCTACTTTAAACATTTCGATTCATACTGTATATAATATTATGTCCGACTACATTTTTTGCCGCGGTCGGTCTCTCTATTTTTAGATGGGTAAATCCAAGGTTAAGAGATAACAAATATGGTTTTCTTATGTTCTTAAATCTCTTAACCTTGGGTAAATCCCCTCCTCCGCCCACACCCTCTATAGTTCCAGCGTCCTCGTTGACAAACGCCTATACTGTAATTGTTGGAAGAACACTAACAAATAGACCAAATTAAAGGAGTGTAGAAGGACTAAGATATAATATTAGATTGTAGTTGTTGTTTTTGTTGTTGTTGTTTTTGGCGCACTCTCCCATCCAGGAGTTCGTTCTATGAACGATGGCTGTTTCCTTATTGTTATTTGTATTTGTTAAACATTTTCATATTACTTATATATTTCTTTTCTCAAATTAACGATAGTCTCCCTCCTTTTTAGAACTGTTCTTATAATCTCTGCTACCCTTTTTAATTCATTTTGTTCAAATATTTCCCTCAAGTTGTCCCTGCCTCTCAGATCTTTGTATAGGTCTTCGTATGATTCACAGTTGAACAGGTGCATTTGATTTTCATTTTCATTTTGACAAATATCGCACAATAGGTTAGGTTCATATTTGAAGTTTTCTTTTACTTCTATCATTCTTGACCTTGTCATAACAATTGTTCTGGCATTTTCAAAGCTTAAGTCCTCAATATAATTACTTGATATGTCTTGTTCAACAGCTTCTCTAGTTTTACTTTTACTTTCGATTGTCACAAGATAGGCCTATTTCATAACATCCGAGAACAATTTAAGTAGCCTATTTGCACCCTATTTTTTCGCAAATTACTGTAAACTGGGGTGATTTCGGACTGCGGTCATAACTTCGGACTTTGGCGATAATAAGTAATTAGCCATTGTCATTATACAATGGAAACGCTTTTACCATACAAGTCCGAAGTTTTCCACTTTTCAAGAATACTTCGGACATCGTTTAGGATAAGGATATTATGGGGGATAATTTTAGGAGGCTTCCTGGATTACGGCGCACGGCTCATTATCACTACACATCACTTGACCTAGTTAAATCTCTACAATGTGTTTACAGTCAGGAGAAATTGTAAAAAACAAACTCTGAAAATTTCCGAAATTACCCCACTTTACGAATTGTGTAAACTCGCGAATTTGGCAACTATCTCAGATGCTGCCAGAGTATGCAATTGTTTTGGTATGGTAAATATAATTATTACCCTTTCAATTTAGCAATATATAATTGATTTCACAATAACAAAATATTGCATAATTACCCTAATGTTTTATAGTAATTAGTATATGCAATTAGAAGCCTATACTTACCTATTAAACGTTATTCATCAATTGTAATATTGCTAGATGTAGCGAAATAGCGGTTGTGGCAGCTTTCTTAACGCTTCCACTAAAAGCTGCTTTTAAATGTTTTATGAATAACTTTTAAGGATTTTCTTTTAGTTAAAATTACTTTTAGGGAAATTTTTAAATTCTTTTATAAATACCGGCCCAGCTCTCTTCAGTCTTCACACCAGCTCTCTTCACACCAGCTCTCTTCAGTCTTCACACCAGCTCTCTTCACACCAGCTCTCTTCAGTCTTCACACCAGCTCTCTTCACATCAGCTCTCTTCACACCAGCTCTCTTCAGTCTTCACACCAGCTCTCTTCACACCAGCTCTCTTCACATGGTCTGTCCTAGAACACATGTGACACCTCTGCTATTTGTCAAACTTCAGTGTTGGAGTGTCTTTGGTGTTCAGTGTGGTGGCGATGAGGCCCAGATTCATGTGCTCCCTCATCAGATCAGATCAGATGAAGGTATTGAGGGATAAGCCTTTGCAACGGCACCTCTTATCTACATTCTACTTTCCTATTTATTTTTCTTCTGAAGTGTAGAGAGGGGAGAAGGGGTGTTGGAGAGAGAGGAAGCTGATGGAGTGGTTTTGTTATGTGTGTTTAGTCTGTTCATGCGGTTCAATCCCCAAGGACGATAGAATTCTTCAGCCAGCTGTAGCCTAAATTCTCTCCTGTTCAGTGGCTTCTGGCATTTCTTCAGGGTGTGAAGGATGCGGGAGTTGGCGACACACAGGTTAATGATTCCATAGAATACACAGAGTGGCCAGTGATACGTGTCTACCCGGAGACTACCTGACCAGTGGCACTAATCCCTAGAGTTGTTGACCAGAAGGGGAGACAGACCGTTTTTCTGGACCCTCCCTTCTCCCTAACGTTTAGCCCCACTAGTTTTGAGATTTTAAGACGTTGGTTCCATTAGTTTGGGGATTTTGTGACCTTTCACACCATTTCTTTGTCAATATTAGGACCCTTCGTGCCATTTAAGTGTCGATTTTTTCCTGGCGAGCGATAGCGAGCCTGTAAGTTTAGAAGGAATCGGCCTTTGGCTGGGAAATTTTTCTACCGAAAAATTTACAAATATATCTTGAAGGGGGTCTATGTGGTGTTTTTCTAAGCTTGATGGAGGTCTAGGGAGGAAACTAAAAAATATATATGAATAAATTAATAAATATACCAAACAAACAGCCACTGTCCCCTTAAGGAACACCCCGTTCTTAACATTAATCCTCCATTACAAACCCCAATGCACTAGAATAAACTAATGAAAGCATATGATCCTCCAGGGATTCGAACTCGGGACACCACACCCATACACCACCAACACAGCCCCTAGTAACTGAATTTATTGTGTAGGATTGTAAGGGTGACCGGACAACTCAACCAGTAGACTATTTCAACCAGTAGCTCTCAACCAGTACCAAATCAACCAACACCGATAGGTTAGGTTAGTACTATATTTTGGCACTGGTTTGGTTGGTCTTGGTTGATTTGGCACTGGTTGAGAGCTATACTGGTTGAAATGGTCTACTGGTTGAAATGTCCGAGAACCGATTGTAAGATATTGTAAGCCTGTGTATTATTCGTCTGTGTATATTTATGTGTATAACTTCTGTGCAATAAAAAACATATTTCGTATATTTTTGTTTGCTTCACCTGCTTAAGGGGAGATTTCCACTGGAGGGATTTTTTTCTTGACCCCTTTCTCGCCCCATTGTTTTTGATAGTTTAAGATGTTCGCCCCATTAGTTTGGCGATTTTAAGAACTTTCGCCCAATTTATGTCAATTTTAAGACTTTTCGTGACATTTAGGTGTCGATGTTTTCCTGTCGAACGATAGCGAGCCTGTAATTTAAGAAGAAGCGGCCTTCGGCCGGGACATTTTTCTACCGAAAAATGTACAAATTCATCTTGAAAGGGGGTCTAGGGGCTGTAATGTTAAGCTTGATGGAAGTCTAGCGAACTAACTAAAAACCTCCCCTTAAGTAATTTGTGTACTAGCCTGAGTAATATTGGCACTTCATATTCATCTTTCATTCCATGTTCATACCCTTGATGGATTCATTACAGTGTACTGGTGTAAACATTATCAAGGCACAGTGCCTATAAAAAAAAAAAAAAAAAAGGTCTATTTGTGTTTCCAGCTGATGGTAGGGTGGTATTCTTAAAAATTCTTTCCCTTCGCAGCGCCTGATACCGAACGAATATTGTGAGAATGAGCGTTGTTTACAGAAAATACACGGATTAGCATACCCATTTCTGAAGATAGCGTCATTTTTCAGCTTATTTCGTTCATTAACAGCGCTCTGAAGGGAAAGATTTTTTTTAAGAATTACCGAGTCATATTATAGTAGTTTCATAATTCATCATCAACTATGGAGAAATCAGCGTCTAAAGGATTCAATTTACCATCAGCTGGAAATAAACAGAGTATAGTTATGACGTGATGTGATTATTAATATTGTCCACTCATTACAGTTGGGCCAGAAATGTTGTCCACTGGCCTCTATAACACGAAACAAACACGAATTAACCCATTCAGTACCAGGGATGTCCTTTTCATCATATTCTGGCAACTATTAGACGATTGTATTCATCTTAGGAAGGACCTCTAGCAATAATAAAGCTTCAAACTATCTCAACCAACCCCTTTAACTACCACAGATCATTCCTAAGTTGCACAAAATCGTCTAAAAATAGCTTGAATCCAATATAACACGTCGTTGGTACTAAAGGGGTTAAAATAATCCAGCTAATATTTCAACCATTTGGGAAGAGGTGTGGAAATTTACAGGTCGTTTGCTTTAGCTCTTTTTGAGTTGCAGAGGATGGAGGTATAGATTTCTGGCCTACATAAGAAAACGGGAGTCTGCAGAGAGCCGATTGGCTCAAACACGGCAGTTCCCTCTCACACCCAACTCACTTCGTCCACATGACTATCTAATTTTATCTTGATGCTTTCTATCATTCTTGATCCCACTATACCACTCGGTAGCCTATTCCACCTATCTACAACTGTTATCAAACCAATATTTTCCTATATCTCTTCTGAAACGAAACATTTGTTCGAGTTCTTTCGCTATCAATGAGCTTCAGTACAGAGAATGGAGAGAAGTACCGGTAGTGGAGGAGGAGGTGGGGATCAGGAGGTCAGAAGTGTGGGAAGCTATGAAAAGAGTGAAGTTGGGGAAAGCACCAGGAACAGATGGAGTGTGTGGGGAAATGTTGAGGTATGGTGGTGAGATAGTGATCGAATGGGTATGGAAAATGTGCAAACTAGCATGGGAGAAGAGGAATGCACCCGATGACTGGATGACTAGAAGACTGGCATAATAGTCCCCCTATATAAGGGCAAAGGGGAAAGAGGAGTGTGTGGTACCCACCGAGGAATATGTCTTTTAAGCGTAGTAGGGAAGGTGTACAGTAGGGTAGTGATTGAGAGAGTGAGAACAGAGAAATGGATAGGCGACAAGCAGGGAGGTTTTAGGAAGGGAAGAGGATGTGTAGATCAGATTTTTACTCTGAATTGTGTTGTGGAGAAATATCTGGAGAAGCAACAAAATGTGTATGTTGCCTTTATGGACTTGGAGAAGGCCTATGACAGAGTGGATAGAGAAGGCATGTTGAAAGTACTTTGAATATACGGAGTAGATGGCAAGTTGCTGAAAGCAGTGAAGAGCATGTACGAGGGTACGAGGGTGCAAAGGCGGCAGTACGTGTGGAGAATGAGCAGAGCGAGTTCTTTGACCTGAGTGTTGGGTTGAAACAGGGGTGTGTGATGTCCCTGTGGTTGTTTACTGTATATATGGATGGAGTCATGAAAGAAATACTAGGAAGAGCAGTGGATGTTGGTGTATTGCTGAAAAGGGAGGGAAATGAGTGGAAGCTGCCTATACTGCTGTTTGCGGATGATACAGTTCTGATGAGCATAATGAATGGGAGTTGCAGGGTCTGGTAAATGAGTTTGGAACAGTGTGCGAAAAACGGAATTTGAAGGTAAATGCGGGGAAGAGCAAGGTTATGGTCTTCGAAAGGGGTGAAGTCACAGTGTGAGGTGAATTTGAACGGTCAGGCTATGGAGATCGTCAGCTCTTTTAAGTATCTGGGCAGTGTGTTGAGTAAAGATGGGACTATGGATGAAGAAGTGCGGGAGAGGGTGCAACAGGGGAAGAGGGTTGTAGGAACGTTGAAAGCAGTAACAAGAAATAGAGTGGTCAGTATGGAAGTGAAGAAGTCCTTGCATGACAGTGTGGTAATCCCGACACTAACTTACGGAAGCGAAGCATGGACGTTCGGGAAGAGACTCGGACCAAGAGTGAGAGCGGTGGAAATGAGTTACCGGTACTTGAGAAGTGCGTGCGGAGTTACATGGAGGGATAGACAGACGAATGAGGAACTAAGAAGGAGGTCTGGTGTGGAGGTAGATGTGCTGGAAAGTGTGAAAAGGAACAACTTGAGATGGTTCGGCCATATGGAACGTATGGGAAGCGAGAGAATGACTAAGAGGGTGTACGAGAGCAAGGTGGAAGGACAGAGAGGGAGAGGTAGACCGAAGGAGAGGTGGAAGGATGGAGTGAGGAAGTATATGAATGAAGGCGGTGCTGGTTGGGAGGAGGGGCGTCGACAGACTGGGGACAGAGGTGCATGGGGCCGGTTCGTTCGTGGCCACCCCTTCGGGGATCACGGCGTCAAGCAATAGATAGATAGACATCTTTCATGTCCCCTTTATTAGTCCCACTAACCAACTTGAACACCTCTATCATGCCCCCCCTAACTCTGCATCTCTCTTAACGAATGTAAGCCTAATTTCTTCAACCTTTGTTCATATAGAAGATTTATAATATTATGGATCAATTTTGTCATTCTTCGTTGTACTCTCTCCAAGGAATCTATGTCCATTCTGTAATAGGGATACCAAAATTGAACAGCATAGTCAATAGGGCAATAATTACGATGTATATGGTTTTCAAGGCATGACAGTTATTAGGAAAGAAGACGTGGAAGATGCTTGGAGTATCTGGGCTTTGGACCATAGGGTTAAGGGAGCCCACCTCGTTTTTGTTTTCTCTCTTTCTTACTCTCTCTCTGGGTTGTATCCATTCGGCCCCATTCAGCCTACTGTTTTAAGATGTTTACCCCCATCCAGGTGTCAATATTTTCCTGGCGAGCGGTAGCGAGCCAGCATATATATATTTTTGTTTTGACACAAGGCTAAATTCTACCTTTTTCGATAGAAAAATTTCTCCGGCGAAGCCGGATTTCTCCATACAATGCTGGCTCGCTATCGCTCGCCAGGAAGAAATCGACACCTGGATAGGGATAAACGTCTTAAAACAGTTGGCTGAATGGGGCCGAATGGATACAAGCCAGAGAAAGAGAAAAGGAGAGAAAGATAACAAAAGCCGGTGACCCCCCTTAAGGGTCCGTTTGACCTGCCTCAGGGTTTGAACAGAGACAAAGTACATGTTGTGAGCCCAGGTCGCTATCAAGGGGTTATAGGCTATCATTAACAGGAAAATTACAAGAACAATGTGTGCCTGTGTGGGTAGGTGTATGTGTAAGTGTGTGTGTGTAAGTGTGGATGTGTGTGCGTGGGTGTATGTGTAAATGTAAGCGTGTGTGAGTGCGAGTATGTGTGTGTGTAAGTGTATGTGTAAGTGTAAGTGTGTGCGTTTCTGTGTGTCATCCTATTATCTAGTATGCTTGTGACTGTATATTAAAGTTATATAATCAGACCATATGGCCAGCGACCCCTATCAGACAACATTTTCCCAGGAGTCCATCAACAAGTTATAAGAAGTTCAAGAAACCCAGAGTCTTCGAAAACACGGAATATTATCATAAAGGGGGATGACCTGCTTTTTTTTTCTCTCCTTTTCTCTTTTTCTCTGGCTTGTATCCATTCGGCCCCATTCAGCCTACTGTTAAGGCGTTTATCCCCATCCAGGCGTCGATTTATTCCTGGCGAGCGATAGCGAGCCAGCATTTTATGGAGAAATCCGGCTTCGCCGGAGACCTTTTTCTGTCAAAAAATGTACAAATTTAGCGTGCTGTAAAAAACATTAGAACAAATATGCTGGCTCGCGGAAAAAATCGACACCTAGATGGGGATAAACGTCTTAAACCAGTAGGCTGAATGGATACAACCCAGAGAGAGAGGGGGAGAGAAAGATAAAAAAACAAAAAAAGCGAGGTGGGCTCCCTTAAGGTGGGACACACCACACATGCGCGTACAGATTGTATATAATAAATATATAACTTGAGAACAGAACCAATCAGTGTCCTCCCAACCGTCATCATGGCAAGACGCTTCATTTTACTTCTCCTATCTTTGGTTAGTTGATTTTAATACGAATTTTAAGGGGAGATTTCTACTTGAGGAATTATTTTTTGGACCCCTTTCTCCCTCATGTTTAGCCCCATTGCTTATGAGATTTTAAGATGTTCACCCCATTAGTTTGGCGATTTTAAGAACTTTTGCCCCATTTTAAGACCTTTCGTCCCATTTAGGTATAAAAAAAATGGCGAGCGATAGCGAGCCTGTAATTTAAGAGGAACTGGCCTTTGGCCGGGACATTTTTCTACCGAAAATTACTTTTTTACCATCTAGCAAGAATCAAACTTAAGGGGAGATGGTTCGTTTTTCTGGTCCCCCCTTCTCCCTCATGTTTAGCCCCATTACTTTTCAGATTTTATGACGTTCGCCCCATTATCCCATAACTGGGATAGTTTCTATGGGAGAGATGGGATGTACGCAAGGGATGGGGTTCATCTTTCACGGTTAGGGGTTTCTACATTAGCTAGTTCTTTAGATAGGGTGGTTGTGGGGTTTTGAACAGAAATATTGAGAGTGTAAATGCGAGGTTAAATGGAACAATTTTAGCGTCAGGCGAAAGCGATAAGGATATTCAGTCTCATGCTAAAAATGATGACTATAATGTAAATGATAGTAGTGATGGTGCAACGGAAGATGGAAATGTCGCTAAAAACAAAGGTAAATTAGGTATAAAGAAAAGAAGTAAATTGAGAGTATATTACACAAACTGTAGGAGTCTATGTAACAAAATGAACGAACTTAGAGCCCTTGTTAGCAAAGAAAATATAGACATAATAGCGCTAACTGAAACGTGGATTAATACAGAAACCAGGCATTTTTTAGCAGAATTTGATATACCAGGATATAGTTAGTTTAAATATGACCGAACAAGTAAGAGGGGTGGCGGTATAGCAGTGTTTGTCAGGAGTACATTAAAAAGCTGTATTAAATCAGGTATTAGACTAAAATCTTAATAACGATAATGAAAGTGTTTGGGTAGAGGTTAACGAAGGTAGTGAGACCATAGTTATTGGAGTTATATATAGACCGCCAAATATGAGTAGAAATGACGAAACGTCATTATGGGAGGAAATTAAAATGGCATCAAGGTTTAGCAATGTGTGCATTATGGGGGATTTTAATTTTCCGAATATAGATTGGCAGCATCAAATAGGAGACTCTGATTCTGAGGAGTTTATAGAGGTAGTAAAAGATAGTTTTTTATTTCAATTCATAGATACGCCGACTAGGTAATAATATTCTCGATTTAGTTTTCAGTAACAATGAACATATGGTAAATAATGTAGAGATAGGGGACCACCTAGGAAATAGTGACCACAATTCTGTGTATTTTAATATACAATGGAAAGGTAATACCAGAGAGAATACAATATTAATACCTGACTTTAGAAAAGCCAATTATGGTGGGTTAAGAAGAGCCCTATTAGCGGACCCTATGGTCAAAAAATTAAGTCGATCCAGGTGTCCAAATGAGTGTACCCCGTCTCAGGCACCTGTCATCTTAAGTCAGGAAGGGACGTCAACCTTGGTAGATACATACGATAATTTTATCAAGTCAGTATTCAATGCACAAAATAAATACATCCCCAAAAGAAAATTTAGATCAACACAGAACCAACCCAAATGGATGAATAATAGACTATTAGATCTTCTAGGACAAAAGAGAGGAATATATAGAAAAATTAGAAAAGGCGAAATTCACCTACTTGCTTACTATCAGAATCTATCAAGGCAGGTAAAAAATGATATTAGGAAAGAAAAAAGAAATTATGAAATTAAGGTTGCCAATGACTCAAAAAATAATCCTAAAGCTTTTTACCAACTATATAAATCCAAGGTTAGAGATGTAATTAGGGGAGGTGTGGTGGAGTGGTCATGCCACTGGATTGGTAATCCAATGGACCCGGGTTCAAATCCCGATATGTCAATGGGAAGATATTATTGGGATTGAATTTGTGTTGTACCTAGTATCAGTGCATTACCACAAAGCCCACCGAAATGCCAATAAAATACCCTCATTGTTCCCCGATTAAATAACACTGTATGAATATTCCCATATTCAAAATATGTTACAGGGGGACAATGCCTAGTGAGTTCACTGCTCAATAGGTGGCGTTCTGAGAGTGAGGGTCTGTGTCTGGAGGGTGAGACGGTGAAGCTCTTGAGCGAAGCAACCAGCCGCTTCAGAGATAGAGCTGCACGGGCTTCACCGTGTTGAGCGGTGGAATGTACAGGCTCTCAGCCTATGCCCTAGAGGGAGTAGTTGGAATATAGAAAAAAAAAAAAAAAAAAAAAAAATTGGTCCGCTTAAAACTTCGATAGGAGAAATGACAGAAAATTATTTAGAAATGTGCAGTACATTAAATAGTCAATTTCTTTCCGTTTTCACTAATGAAAATTTGGCACAGTTTCCAGAAGTCCGTAAGGTATATAGCGATAGTATAGAAAATAGGTTAAGTACGGTTACTATAAGTAGAAATGATGTGCTTAAGGAAATTGACAGACTGAAACCTCATAAATCGCCTGGTCCTGATGAGGTATATGCTAGAGTATTAAAAGAATGTAGGGATGAGTTAAGTTACCCATTAACATTTTTATTTAACAAGTCATTGGAGACAGGTATAGTTCCAGAAGCTTGGAAGCTTGCAAACTTAGTTCCGATCTTCAAAAAAGGTGACAAATCAATAGCATCCAATTACCGTCCCATTAGTCTTACATCAATCATAGGAAAGCTACTAGAGTCAATTATTGCTAGTAAAATTAGAAACCACTTAGATAAATTTAATTTAATAAATTCTTCTCAGCATGGATTCACTCAGGGACGTTCTTGCCTTACTAATTTGCTTAGTTTTTTCTCAGAGGTATATGAAGCAGTAGATAATGACAAGTCATATGATTAAAATGTAAAACTTGCAAACTAAACAAACCAAAATTGGGACAAGGACAATATAAAGTAAAATTAAATTATCAAAATCGCTATGTGGAAACAACGCTCACTAAAATGAAAATTATTAAATAAAAGAACACAATCCACCACATAGGGTGTACATTACTACATGAGCAAGTTAATCTGTTTCCCAAGCAAACTAATCGCACATATAACAACGCACTATCGTCACGTTAAAGGAAGTAGTCAAGTTTGGGAAGTCCGGGACGTTCTGGCAAATTTTACTAAACTCTGCATGAATAAAGAAACTACATGTTAAATGTCAAAATATTATTTAAAATCAAATTTGCAACATGACAAGACATTAACAATAGTACAAAATACAAATAATGATAAGATATCTATACTATTACAAAATAATATATAAAATACAGTACAGCACTCACTAACGATAGTGCTATCGGGTAGGTACCTGTAAGCATAGCATGCCTCAAGTGACCCCTATCAATAACTACCCTACAAATAACCTACATTTATAGCACAAATAAACTAAGGAAATCGCAAAAGCAAGCAATTGATACTATCGACAATGAATACATATAATATAAAGACAAATAATTGCAAAATATGAAGTCACAACAGATTTAAACAAAGAGTACTCTTTTAACAAGAACAATAAATTTAAAAAATCATCAATATTAATATTAATAATAGAAAAAGAAAAGAAAAAGATAAACAATAAATACAGACAAAAAGTAAGCAGAGGTTATACAAGAAACTTCAAGTTAAAAATGCTTGATTAAAATTATTGATGTCAAATTTTAGAATACAGTCACAATAATTGACCCTAAAAAGATTAAATTTATGGAACAATTTACTTGCCTCAAAACCTCTGTCCACTAAGAGTCTGTATAGTAACCTAGCTCTAGCCCAAAAGTCATCTACTTTAGTGCAGATTTTACAAAATCTTATTAATTGGGAATAAAAACAATTATGTTATTTTACTATCGATATTACTACTAGGGAAAGGAAAGTTTATTACGTTAAAATTAAAATCATCAACTTTGTGATATACTTTAAGTATGCACTGTTCATTAACAATCTCTATATTTATATCAAGAAAATTTTCAACTTTATAATTTACGTTACATTGTGTGAGGGGAATAGAATTAGGGTAAATAAGTTTAGCAACTTGATTAAAATTTAACAAATTGCAAACGAGAATATCATCAATATATCTACTATTATTACTTAACAATTTAGCAAGTGCTAATTTTTCTGGGATTTTATTTTTCTTGCTACTGTCAACTAAGTCTTTTATATATTTAAATTCTAAAGCAAGCAAGAATAAGTCTGCAATTAAAGGGCTAGCATTTCCACCCATAGGAATTCCTAATATTTGTTTGAAAATGTACGGCCCGAATCTAACATAAGCATTGAAAAGGAGGAATTTAAGGGCATCTTTAAGTTTATTTCTATCAAAATATACAGAACTAGTGGGAGTAGAGCTAAGTGATGCATTATTAAAATATGTATAAACATTTATGAAATAATTACCATTCCTAACGAACCTGTCAAAGTGCAAATCTATAATAAAGCAAAGCTCTGAATATACTAAATCTAAAGGCAAATTGGTATACAAAGTAGAAAAGTCGAAGCTATGTACCGAGGTAACTTTCGGCATGGTATTTATTTTATCAATAACTTCTAACGAATTGTCAACACTCCAATAATAGTTAATGCCAGTTCTTCTCATGATGGTATTACAATATCTTTTATGAGTACTTTTAATGTATTTTAAGCAATTTACGACTTGTTCTGATAGAGTTTTAGTGGTAGCAAATTTTGCTCCGGCAATAAAGCGATATTTATAAGGTCTTTTATGAAATTTAGGTAACATGTATAATTTTGCAATGCACTTGTTCTTATCAGAAAGTTTAATATCAAATGTTATATTTTTCTTGGTATGTTCATCGATTAAGTTATCAATATTCAGATTATTTTGAATTTCATAAACAGAATTACCGCAAATATTTTTACGTAAAATGTTACCCTTAATACCTAATTCTTTTTTCATGTTTTCAAGATAAAATTTCTTACATGTGAAGCTATAATTATTGCTGGCTTTATCTACTGTAGTGATTACAAAATGTTTATGTAAATTTATTAAATCAGCTTTAAGCTTATTATAATTATAGTCTACAAAATCTGAAAGATTAAATTCATTTTTAAGCGAGAAAATTTTATTTCTAATTAACTTAATTAATAATTTAGACCATGCTTCTAGTTCTCTCGCATCGCAGCACGCAATTTTTAACAATTTATCTTTTAATTTATTGACTGAAAAAACAATATCTTTTAAAATTATGTCCCATGTTACTTTATTACTCCCTATTCTAAATTTAAACCCTTTACGACATAGCTCCGCTAATTTGTCGTTTGCAAAATGTTTAACTAGTTCTACATCACCTGTTAATATGTGACATATCGGACTATAAATGAACTTTGCTAGTGCATCACGTCTGCTAGCTGGCATATCCAGGACTCTTTCACACACGCATTTATTATTATTGAAAATATCATTATCTGAAAGATTTCCTAAAACTTTATTATAATTACAAATAATAGACCCAACAGGTCGTTCATATGAATACACTATTAATGGTTTGAAATCTTTACAACCATCTGGTAACATGGACTTAACTTTCTTTGAATTAATAAGACTGTTAACATTAATTTTGTCTAAAATTTTAGAGGAATAATTTAAAGTGGACATGACTTTATCTTTAATACGGTTATCTTTGGATTTCTTAGAATTAGCTCTAATATATCCCATAAAAGCAAAGACTATATTCTTAAATTTATTTGTGAAATTATGTTTATTGTTTAGAATATTTTCTATAAAAGGAGCAAAACTTTTCTTTTGTAGGCCTTTCAATGAATCTTTTAATTTTTTAATTCCGAAATTTCGATATAATGAATATAAATTATTAACAATAATTTTAATATCAGACCTGTTTTTCTTTTTATTAAATGTATTTAGTCTTCTATTACCGTGTCTACCAGGTCTTCTGTTTAAAACAGGGAAGTTAAAATATGGGTTATTAAAATCGTTTTTTAATAAATCTTTATACAAAATGTTGCCTACATTTTTTATTTGATTGTTAAGTCCAAATGGATAGATGGTCATTAATTTTCCAATCCAATAATTTTCTCTATCTAAAACATTTTGATTACTTTGAACAATTTCTATAATTTTGTATTTACAATCAAATTTAGTACAATCTGTGTTAAAATGCTTATATAGAAGAATCTTGGAGTCGATGCCGTTCTTAATTCCTGATCTATGCCCGTAGGCTCTTTCTCTTAAACATTGCTCCGTCTTTCCAACATATTGTATACCACATTTATCACAGGTTATTAAATAGATAACATTCTTTACTTTACATGGAGATGTTACATTAACAGAAGAATTTAAAAAAAAAAATTTTTTATTGGTAATGTAACTTTTAAAAAATGTTTGATGTTCAAAATCAAATTCATTCACACAGAGTTTACATTTACAGTTATCATCGAAAAGACGCCGGTTATTTTTATTTGTATTGTTCATTTTTTAGTTTTTGTAATTTTGTCTGGTGCGAGGGTACAGAGAATTATTCTAACACATAGTCCGTGGCCGGTCCTGGTTCGTCAACGAATACAAGTAAAGGATATAATATATTTAGATTTCAGTAAAGCTTTCGACAGAGTCCCCCATGAGAGATTGATGAGAAAGGTTGAGGCGCATGGAATAGGTGGGGCGTTGTTGGGATGGATTAGGTCATGGCTAATTGGTAGGAAGCAGAGAGTCAGCATAAATGGTACGAAGTCAGAATGGGGAGCAGTCAAAAGTGGTGTCCCCCAGTGATCTGTATTAGGTCCTCTGTTGTTTGTTATATACATAAATGACCTTGATTTAGGTATAACTAGTAGGATAAGTAAATTTGCAGACGATACCAAAATGGGGAGAACAATTGATTCAGATAGAGATATAGAGTGCCCCCAAAGGGATCTAGATACCTTACACGAATGGTCAGTAAATTGGCAGATGAAGTTTAACATTGACAAATGCAAGGTATTAAAGATAGGGAAGATGCATACAAATGTTAAATATAAACTAGCTAATGTGGAATTAGAAAACTCGAATTGTGAGAAAGATCTAGGTGTGTTTGTTAGCAATGATTTGAAGCCTAGACAACAGTGTATAAGCGTTCGAAACAAGGCAAACAGGATTCTCGGGTTCATCTCAAGGAGTGTGAGTAACAGAACTGCTGATGTTATCTTAAAACTTTACTTGTCATTAGTGAGTCCCCATATGGATTATGCTGTTCAATTTTGGTGTCCTTATTACAGAATGGACATAGATTCATTGGAGAGAGTACAACGTAGAATGACAAAAATGATCCATAATATTAGAAATCTTCCGTATAAAGAAAGGTTGAAGAAATTAGGCTTACATTCGTTAGAGAGACGCAGAGTTAGAGGGGATATGATAGAGGTGTTCAAGTGGGTTAGTGGGATTAACAAAGGGGACATGACAAATGTACTAAAGCTCAGTGATAGCGAAAGAACTCGTACCAATGGTTTCAAATTAGATAAATTTCGTTTCAGAAAAGATATAGGCAAATATTGGTTTGGTAACAGAGTTGTAGATGGGTGGAATGGACTACCAGGTGCTATAGTGGGATTAAAAACGATAGGGAGCTTTAAGATAAAATTGGATAAGCATATGGACGAGAAGGGTTGGGTGTGAAGGGGGATCAGCAGGGTTGGGCCAATCAGCGCTCTGCAGACTCCCGTAATCCTGCGTTAATCTCTAACCGTTTTGGTAAGATGATCCTCAGGGTATTAGAGTGTTGAGCCTATAATTGGGCTTTGTAATTGGGGTTGTGTGGGACAGGGATCTGCCTTGCTTAGGCCAATCGGCTTTCTGCAGACTCCCATTTTCTTATGTTCTTATGTTCTTATTATTTTGACGATTTTAAGAACTTTCGACCCATTTCTGTCAAATTTAAGACCTTTTGTGCCATTTAGGTGTCGATTTTATCCTGGCGAGCGATAGCAAGCCTGCAATTTAAGAGAAACCGGCTTTCAGCCGGGACATTTTTCTATCGAAAAATGTACAAATTTATCTTGAAAGGAGCTCAAGGGGGTGTAATCTTAAGCTTGATGGATATCTAGGGATCAAACTAAAAACCTCCCCTTAAATTAAAGGGGTAGTGCTTCTTTTTTGGTCTATGTATATATTTATTTATATATTTTTGAGTTTCCTTGCTAAACCTCAATAAACCTTAAACATATTCCTTGCTAAACCTCAATAAACCTTAAACATATTCCTTGCTAAACCCCAATAAACCTTAAACATATTCCTTGCTAAACCTCAATAAACCTTAAACATATTCCTTGCTAAACCCCAATAAACCTTAAACATATTCCTTGCTAAACCTCAATAAACCTTAAACATATTCCTTGCTAAACCTCAATAAACCTTAAACATATTCCTTGCTAAACCTCAATAAACCTTAAACATAACACCCCCTAGACCCCCTTAAACATAACACCCCCTAGACCCCCTTAAACATAACACCCCCTAGACCCCCTTTCAAGATAAACTTGTAATTTTTTGGTAGAAAAATGTCCCGGTTCCTTCTAAAATTACAGGCTCGCTATCGCTGGCCAGGAAAAATTTGACACCTAAATGGCACGAAATGTCTTAATAATGACACAAAAATGGGGCGAAAGGTCTCAAAATTGCCAAACTAATGGAACGAACGTCTTAAAACCTCAAAACTAATATGCCAACATGAGGGAGAACGGGGTCCAGAAAAAGCGATTACCTCCCCCTTAAGGAAGGATCTGTGGGATATTACAAAGGGATATTGTAGTCTACACCAATCGAGCGGGGCAATAGACAAGGAGTTGCTGGAACTACTCTTTTATGTGCCTGGCCTCCCTCACTGTTTCTATTTGTGTCTCACCTATACACAGAGTAATCCAGCTAGCTCTCACAAACACCTCCTCCTGCTATTAATTTCACTACACAAAACAAGCACACCACGCTTTTCCCAACACATCAACAAAACAAAACAAATAATATTATAAAGTTTAAGGGGAGATTTTCACTTGAGGGAGACGTTCGCCCCATTAGTTTGGCGATTTTAAGACCTTTCGCCCCATTTATGTCAATTTTAAGACTTTTCGTGCCATTTAGGTGACGATTTTTTCCTGACGAGCGATAGCGAGCCTGTAATTTAAGAGGAACCGGCCTTCGGCCGGGACAATTTTCTATCGAAAAATGTACAAATTTATCTTGAAAGGGGTACTAGGGGGTGTAAATTTATCTTGAAAGGGGTACTAGGGGGTGTAAATTTATCTTGAAAGGGGTACTAGGGGGTGTAAATTTATCTTGAAAGGGGTACTAGGGGGTGTAAATTTAAGTTTGATGGAGGTCTAAGGCAATAACTAAAAACCTCCCCTTAAAATAGCGACTAGCACACCACACTTCCTCCAACATATCAACAAAGAAAACAAAAAATAATATTATAAAGTTTAAAATAGCGACCATCACTTCCAACTTTGGGGGAGACTCTTGTTACAGGGAGCGTTGTCAGATAATAAAGTACCGGTATTACAGCTTTTTAACCCTCTCAGGATCTTATGACGCAATACTCTTCTTATTTTTGGCTATTATTAGACGATTTGATTCAGATTAGGAAAGATATATGGCAGTCAGAGGGTTGATTGAGACCGTCTTTACCCTTATAACTCCCACAGATCCTTCCTAAGCTTTATAAAATCGTCTCATGATAGCCAGAGTAAACTTTTAGAAAGCGTCATAATCCTCACGGGGTTAACTGATACTGTGGCTCCGATACATCCACCGCTAAAGTGCTCGTGGGACACCGGCTTTGTAATGTTTGGTGAAATAACTTAGAAAAGTTGACAGAATGAATATAAACACCATATGAGGAGGAACACTTTATTGACAACGTTTGAGGAGGAGCACTTTATTGACAACGTTTGAGGAGGAGCACTTTATTGACAACGTTTCGCAGCTATCTTCGAAACTTTGTCAATAAAGTGCTCCTCCTCATATGGTGTTTATATTTACAAAGCTTTATGCCGTTATTTCCAGGTTGTGTTGGTGAACGGTGACCCGAACTGTGAGCCGAACTGTGCCGTATTACCACCAGGCACTACGCTCGCGCATCCTTATGACTGTTCAAAGTACATTTACTGTCTAACTGGCGGGGCCATGATTGAGGCGGATTGTCCAGAAGGAGAGCAGTTTGACATGGATGAAATTAAATGTACTACAGGAGACGTTAAGTGTCTCGAGTGTCCTCCTAAGGGATTATGTAGCTATACTTGTCCAGCTGATGATACCGGTGCTGAAAACCAATTTATTCCAGATTATAACGACTGTAGCATTTATCATTTATGCAGTAATGGTGAACAATTAGAGTTATTATGCACTGGAAATACTCCCTACTTCAGTGACACTACCAAGACCTGCACTAGTGATCGAAGCCAATGTTGTGACCCATGTGCAACCTACTGTCAGGAAGGAGATGATCGAATTCCTGACCCTACCGATTGCAAAAGCTTTTATATATGCACTGAGGTTGGAGTACCTGGCGGAGGTTCTCTTACATGTAACATTGGAAACTTCGACCCTACTATAGGAAGTTGTTCAAAGAATGTCACCTGCTACCAACCCTGTGGACCAACACAACCAACAAATACACCCAAGCCACCAACACAAACAACGACACCACCCATCGATGGTGACTGCCGGACAACCTGGCTGTGTGAGCACAATGGCTACTTCCCAGTCTGCACCGACCGTTGTTCCCCAATGTTCTTCCACTGCGAGTTGGGCTCCACCGGCAACCAGGCGATTACGGAGTTGTGTGACGATGAAAGGCTGCTTGATCCTGATACAATGATATGTGTTGAGCCGGAGGATTGTGGCTATCCTCCTTGGCCTTTCAGGCATTAACCATTTCACCAACATAACACCATTTTTAAATGTCAAACTTGCTAACAATAGAAGAGTGTATACAGCTTAGGAAGAACCTGTAACAATAGAAGAGTGTATACAGCTTAGGAAGAACCTGTAACAATTGAAGGGGAATACCCTGTCAATTGTTCCATTTCCTCCCACAGATCTTTAATAAACTTTATACAGTATAAAGGCCTGTTATTAGTCCTACTACTACACCATAGCCTACCGAGACAGTTAACCCTTTCAAGTTACCAAGACGCCTTTCTTTCTTTTTAGGTGGCTTTTAGTAGACGATTATCTTCCAATTATGATGGAATTAAGGGAGTGAGATGGTTGATCGAGACAGATTTACCCCTTTGATTCCTAGAGGGCCTCCCAGAAATTAATAAGATCGTCTAGCGATAGCCAGTAATAACGGTAATAACGCGTCATAATCCTCAAAGGGTTAATTAATAGGAACAGATTTACAGGACAGCTTTTCTACAACTGTGGTCTGGTATTATCTGTATTAAATTTTGATAAGAATGCTGCTGCTTATAATAATGTACGGTACACTCGGATACCATAGTCTCTAGCCCACTCATAAATATTCCTGGATTTCACCTATTCATAATTATGGAAGTATACATCTGGAAACGAATTTATCACTATTATTTTCTATACATAAACTACAAAACGGTATACAGAATGCTATTTATTGATACCGTAATCAAGTTCTATTAAAAAAAAAATCATGATAAGTTATATTTGCATAAACAAAACCGTAGGGGGTCCACAATTTTGCATGAGTGGGCTAGAAACTATGGCATCCGAGTGTACAGTCTAGAGCATAAATGAGAACACACCCATTCGAATCTGTATCGAACGCAAATGAGACCATACAATACATTATTATAACCCCAGATGCTTCAGAATTTGGCTTAAGGAGAGATATCCACTCGAGGCATTTTTTTCTGGACCCCTTTCTCTCTCGTGTTTAGCCCCATTGCTTTTTTAGATTTTAAGACGCTCGCCCCCTTTAGTTTGGCGATTTTAAGAACTTTCACCCCATTTCTCTCAATTTTAAGAACTTTCGTGCCATATACAGTAGGTGTCGATATTTTCCTGGCGAGCGATAGCGAGCCTGTAATTTAAGAGGAACCAGCCTTCGGCCGGGACATTGTTCTACCGAAAAATGTACAAATTTATCTTGCAAGGGGGTCTAGGGGGTGTAATTTTAAGCTTGATGGATGTCTAGGGAACAAAGTAAATACCTCCCCTTAAAGGTTCAAAGATTCAAACTTGTATAACTTTACACATGCTCAGAACTGCAGCTTTAGCACAGTTACCGATCCAGTGCAACATAGGCCTAGTGCGTATTACACATTATATTCAAGAATTATTATAGGAATCATTATTACAACTCTTATGTAATTTTCAGGTAATTTACTTACAGTGAACTCTGTATTTAAGCAGGGGACTGTACAATCAATGTGACTTCCTGGTCTCATTTATTCCCGTGTCAGACTTTGCTATTCCTTAAGCCGGACTCACACGAGTCGTTTTTCGAGCAATTTTTACGGGCAATTATGGTCTGGCAGCTTAAAAAATTACACTTTATCAAAATTCAGTCGCCTAACATACTCTACCTGCAGTCTAGTTACCGATATCAGTGCAAAAAAATCGCTCGTGTGACAGTGGCTTTACTCAAACACTTTTGGGTTCACCAGGCCTTGCTCACGTGAAGCGGCGTTTTACATCACGTCTGTGTGGTGTATGTGGGAAGGTATGAAAGAGGTTTTTACTTAACCCTTTCACGCACATATGACGCAGAGGTTGCCAGATTAGCAATACAAAATAGAGTTCTCTCACTCTTATAATTACCTCTCCAACATTAGTTTTCTGCCCACAGCTAACTCAAAGACAACTGCAGAGGTTGAAGTAACTAAACTAAAGGTTTCTAAATACCCCTGATGGTAACCAAGGCTTTAAAGTACCGGTATCCCTAATAGGCTCAAAATCGCGTCATATGTCGGAGAGGGTTAACTTAGACAGAGGACGTGGGCACGATAACAGGCCCCGGAGATTATCCTCCCGACATTGGAGGAATTCTCCTTGTAATATTTTAAATCATCATTTAAAGGGAGGTTTTTAGTTTGGTCCCTAGATATCCATCAAGCTTAAGATTACACCCCCTTGAGCCCCTTTCAAGATAAATTTGTACATTTTTCGGTAGAAAAATGTCCCGGCTGAAAGCCGGTTCCTCTTAAATTACAGGCTCGCTATCGCTCGCCAGGATAAAATCGACACCTAAATTGCACGAAAGGTCTTAAAATTGACGGAAAGGGGGCGAAAGTTCTTAAAATCGCCAAACTAATGGGGCGACTGTCTTAAAATCTCAAAAGCAATGGGGGAGAAAGGGGTCCAGAAAAAAAATCCCTCCAGTCGATATCTCCCCTTAATCATAATAAATATCCTGTGGCTGGATTTACAAGTTTCCTTAACACCTAAATAATATATGTGGTAAAGGTGGGGTGGTGGCAGCATTTACTATTACTTAAGGGGGGGGTGACCTGTTTTTGTTCTGTCCTATTCTCTCTTTCTCTGGCTTGTATCCATTTGGCCCCATTCAGCCTACTGTTTTAAGACTTTTATCCCCATCCAGGTGTCAATGTTTTATTGGTGAGCGGTAGCGAGCCAGCATATTTTTCATTTTTGTTTGACAGCAGGCTAAATTTGTAAATTTTTCGATAGAAAATTTCTCCGGCGAAGCCGGATTTCTTCATATAATGCTGGCTCGCTATCGCTCGCCAGGAAGAAATCGACACCTAGATGGGGATAAACGTCTTAAAATAGTTGGCTGAATGGGGCCGAATAGATACAAGCCAGAGAAAGAGAGGAAAGGACAAAAATAACAAAAAGCAGGTCACCCCCCTTAAATAAGAATAGAATAATAAAGGAGGTAAACCACAGAGTCTACATTCAACCAGAGAAGCTACCGGAATCCACCCAGAATCTACCGGAATCGACCCAGAATCTACCGGAATCGACCCAGAATCTTCAACCAGCGAAACGTCTATTAAAAAAAAAAAAAAAAAAAAAAAAAAAAAAAAAAAATCTTAACCCCTTTAAGGTAACACCAAAAACAAAAGTTTCCTTACACTAGCATTGTCGGTGGAAATTAGGGTACATTAGCGTTATCCTACTCAGTAAGGAGGAGGCTAGGAGGAAGCTAAAAATCAAATCGAACAAAAAATAAAAAATTAAAAAATTAATCAATATATTAAGGGGAGGTTTTTAGTTGATTCCCTAGACTTCCATCAAACTTAAAATTACTCCCCTAGACCCCCTTTCAAGATAAATTTGTACATTTTTCGGAAGAAAAATGTCCCGGCCGAAGGCCGATTCCCCTTTAATTACAGGCTCGCTATCGCTCGCCAGGAAAAAATCGACACCTAAATGGCACGAATGGTCTTAAAATTGACAGAAATGGGGCGAAGGTTCTTAAAATCGCCAAACTAATGGGGCGAACGTCTTAAAATCTCAAAAGCAATGGGGCTAAACATGAGGGAGAAAGGGATCCAGAAAAAAATCCTCCAGGTAAAAATCTCCCCTTAATACATGGAAGTATATAAACAAATTAATCAATATATATTTTAAGTTTCCTCTCCAGTTCATCATCAAGCTTAAAAACAATACCCCCAAGACCCCCTTCGAGTTCGAGATACATTTAGGCCTATCGCTCGCCAGGAAAAAAAAAAAAAAAGCGCCAAAGGTCTTAAAATTGCCATACTAATAGGGCCAATGTCACAAAATATAAGAACTAATGGGGCTAAAAGTGAAGGGGGGGGGTCGAGACCCCCCACCCTTCCATAATGGTAATGCCCATAATTCAATAATCGACCACTTGCGAGTTTCATTCTATAAGGAAGTTGGAGCAGTTTACATCGATATTTAGCAGAATAACCAGCTATAATACGGTTGTAGTACATTTATAAATACATAAAACCCAATTCAACATACTATATACCCATCAGAAACCTACATAATTACTGTAGGTGTGTTTAATATCGATGTTTACAGGCCAAACTTCCTTATAGCCTGAAACTCGCAAGTGGGCAATTATATAGTACTTCTCATTGCACTTACAACAATTATAGTCTATTCGCTGTAAGTAGGCGAGAAATCATGACCTCTATCCTCTGTAACTCAAAAAGGGCTAGAGCAAATTGGCTGGAAATCACCACATTTATTCCTTGACTGACTCTTCCCAAATGGTAGAAGTATTAGCTCGATTACTCTAGTCGTTTTTGAGTTACAGAGGTTAGAGGTCATATCATATTGAATGGCTAGGACGCTGGGTCTTCTCCTGGATGACCTATAGATGTGTGTGAATTTGTATTTTGTGTGTGTGTGTGTTCATTGTTTTATGTTGTGTTGTCCCTATTCTGGCTGTCTTGAGTCCCCCCCCCCCCCCCCCAAACAAAAAAGAGAGGAAGTGAAAAAAAAAAATGAAATTTAAAAAAAAAAAAAAAATGGGGATTGGGCCTGAGTATATAGATAATTATATAGATAGGACTATGGTAACACTAAAATCTAAAGCACTGGATCGGTAACTACTGTAAATGGGTGCGCTAAACTCGGATATCCACCGGGCAGAAATTGGCAAAGTTTACTTTCTCTCCATGGGTATATAATAGGGCCATTCCTTTAAACATTGTAATAAAAGCTTTCCCTACGACCTTTCCCGACACAGATTGACCCTTATGCAGATAAACGAACGTTTGTTCCATTAGTTTGGCGATTTTAAGATCTTTCGCCCAATTTCTTTCTCAATATAGGCCTACAGACCTTTCGTGTCATTTAGGTGTCGATTTTTTCTCTGGCGAGCGATAGGGAGCCTGTAATTCTAGGAAGAATTGGCCTTCGGCCGGGAAATTTTGTCTACGGAAAAATGTACAAATTCATCTTGAAGGGGGTCTATTTTTTTTTTTTTTTATTTTTTTTTTTTTATTTTTTTTTTTAAGATTGAGGGAGGTCTGGCAAGGACACAATAACATTTATAAATTAACAAAATATAAACAAATAAATAAATAAATAAATAAATAAATAAACATAATAAATAAATCGTCGTATAACCAAAAAACTACCCCCTACCCCCTTAAGACACACTTGGCAAATAGACTCTACATAATACTACGGTCCTGCATATCAAGTTTTGTTCCGGAATAAATAGTGGGTGGTTAACCCTTTCAAGCTCTAACACGCGTTTCTGTTGTTTCTGGCTACTATTAGACGATTTTATTCAGATTAGTAACAGTATATGGAAGTCAAAGGGTTGATTGAGATAGTATTTACCCTTTTAATACCCACATATACTTCCTAACCTGCATAAAATAGTCTAATGATAGCCAAAATAAACTGATAAAACGCATCGAGCTTCAAAGGGTTAACAGGAGTATAATTTATCACTACCTATAAATATTTAAGTATAAGTATATAAAGTAGGCCTACTGAGATGGTGGCGGCGATTTATCTACCAGAAGTCTACAATCAACTCTACTACAAGTATCTATATCTACTACAACAACAGTAACTACATCTACTACAACAACAGTAACTACATCTACTACAACAACAGTAACTACATCTACTACAACAACAGTAACTATATCTACTACAACAGCAACTACATCTACTACAACAGTAACTACATCTACTACAACAACAGTAACTATATCTACTACAACAACAGTAATTACATCTACTACAACAACTACATCTAATTAAACAACGCGCATTTTTCAGTTTATTATATAATGTACTGTAATTGAAAAATATTTTTAGTCTTAGCGGATTTTGTTTATATTTGTGTGAGGTAAGTTAGACAAATAGGCTATAAGCCTACAGTCTTGTTTTCCCCAATTATATACTAGATCATGTCGAAACCCACAGGCAAAAATCAGTTATAAGAATATTGGCCCTATTTCAAATAATAAATAAGCCTATAGATTTGAGCTTCGAAAATGTTGCCAAAAATAAATTCCAACTCCAACATAGGCCTATGCTTAATTTAGGCTATGCTTGGTCTAATTTTATGAAAAAATTGAGATAATCGGACAGTAATCAGAGAAGTTGATAGGTACAGAAGTTGAACACAAAAATACGAAAAGGGCAATCAAAGTTTACTTCTGGGTGTCTGTGTCGTGTTGCGATCTTAGAATAATACTTCAGTTACCCATGTAATCTATCTGAGAGTGTGTCTACGCGAGCTGCCAATGAAAACGTACTTATTTGGTCAAACTAAAATATTTTATTTATAATTATTTTTAACTAAATACACTAGCTTATTAGTATTGGCTGGCTTGGGGGGGGGGGGGGTTCTGTAGGGGTAGTAACGGGAGTCAGATGTGGAAATTTGATGCTTCCTATGATTGTACAGTCGCGCTAATAAGTGATACTCGGCACCATGTAGCCTATGTTTCGATCAATAAGTGGTATCAGCAATATCTAAGCTTCATTTCTTCATATCGAGTGAAATATACAAACATCTTCCTACACTTACCCAGCCTATTCAACATCTAACAGACATCAATACAGCACAGGGAGAGCCAAACGTAATGACAGCTGGGACATGACTGATTAGCACGACCTTACAGTGTCATAGGAAGCTTTAAAAACAAAACAAAATCAATGGGTAAAAGCGTATTATATCCTTTTTAAGCTAAATAGAATTACACCTCAGTAGACATCACCAACACTTTAAAATATATGACAGGCAAAAACACAAAATGCATTAATGTTAAGGCAAATGTTAGGTGGAAAATAAAACGAAGTTCTTCATTTACAATCACACACAACCACTAACAAAAAATCATAAATCACACACACACACACACACACACGTCACAGACACACGTCACACACACACACTCACACAATGACGCATATCCTCCACAATACAATCAACAGTCCCCCCACCACATTCCAATAACAGTTTCAATAATAACCTCAATAAATGATAAGCTTGTGGGAATAGCAACCTGCACACAAGGCTACTTTACGTATTCTTCAAAATCAATGCCGGTATCTTTGAGTTGTTACATGAGGTTTTTCCGGGTACAATCCCTTACTGATAGGAACAATGGCAGGTGCAAGCTGAACGAGTTCCTTGAATATCGGGGAAAACAAGTGTAGCAGCAATAACAACAAAAACAAGCACACTCACAGATATACTAACATACTAACACACACACTAACATACACACACTCACACACACACACATACACATACACACACACACTAACATACACACACACACACACACACACACATACACACACTCACTCACACACACACATACATACATACACACATACACACACACTTAATCACAGAAAGTTACTCCAACCAGATGCCCTTAGAGGCTCCAGTGGTTCCCAAACTATTTTGATGGCGACCCTTAATACAATGTTTCATGGTCCCTTGCGACCCTATAGGAACACTGGATTAGTACGTTTATATATTTATTGATTGTTATATTCCTAATTATTTTACAAGACAGTTATATATATTCTTACATTATAGTATGTAAAACTCGATAATTTAAGTTTCTGTAACAGCTGTGCATACAGCCAAACAATTAATCCAGGCTAGGTCATGTTTCTTTATGAACAACAAAACAAAGACAAAAAAATCACCATACTAAAAATTTCTTCTTTTGTGGTGGTAGATGTCAAGGCACTGCAATAAAAAAAAAAAAAAAAAAAAAAAAAAAATCTAGTATTTGGTCTTCTTGGTACCAAACAAAAACCATAAGTTGGGGGTTACCTGTAATGTCCACTGATTCATCTGTCTATAGTGAAATATGTCCTACTTTTGTCAAAGCCACAATAAGTGGAGATAATATGTCTCCTGGCATCAGGTCAATTCGACGTTTAATACTACTATTTGAAAGTGGTACTGATTCCAACTTCTTATTAACATCTGTTCCACAAAGAGTTTTCGCCATTGTCATGGCAGCTGGTTTCTCCAGCTGACACACGAGGCTTTTTGCATCTCACAATATTCCATGCTACTTCAAAAGACGCCAGTAAATATTTCTCCAGAGAAGAAAGATGATGAGCTAGGAGCATCAATCTGCCTTCGTTTTGCCAAGACTTATGTTTCCTTCCAGTGAGATTTGAATGAACTGAACTCAAATGGCACTTCAATTTGTTATCCTTCATGGATTCGATAGCCAGGACTTGAAGGCACTGGATACATTGAGGTCTGACATTCCCAAAGCGTTCTCTATACTCAGTGAAGCCATACTTAAACAGATCTGGTCTATAATGTTACTGTATTTTGCTTTGAAATTCATGCCATTAAAGTAGCATGCAACTGAAAATGTAAGAAATAATGCAAGTAAAATAGATAACTGAATTTGCGTCCAAAGAATGACTCCGTAGTAATGTAGGACAAGTACTGTGCAATTCTTAATATTTGATGACTACGCCTCTTCTTTGAGAGATATAATAAATTTTATATATTTATTATGCACTAAATATTTATACAACATAGAAGCAAATATAGGACCAGGGAAGTGGCCCATATGACGAAAGAGATAAACAGTTAGAATGGATATTACGCAGTACATTCTTTTCAGAACTTAATTGCATGATAACAATATGTGAGGGAATATAAGAGTAAGAGAGAGAGAGAGAGAGAGTACAAAGG
Organism: Lithodes maja; assembly: GCA_037953745.1. Taxonomy (NCBI): domain Eukaryota; kingdom Metazoa; phylum Arthropoda; class Malacostraca; order Decapoda; family Lithodidae; genus Lithodes; species Lithodes maja. The sequence goes on from JBAKBP010017407.1 coordinate 43,361, forward strand.
AGTACAAAGGAAATCAAGCAACAACAGGTCTAGTGACCCTTCTAGGCTGCTTGTCCTCCAAAACACTGAGGATCAAGTGTCCAAACAGTGGTTTAGAGTGGGTAAGGGAACATTGGAAAGGGAACTACTGCCCTAGAACTAATGTCTGTGGCAGGATTAGGAAGTTAGTAGGGGACAGATGGGTTAGTAACTGAGGGGGGGATAAAATAAAGTTATTCATTTACAAACGCAGTCAGTCGCGGGTTTGATGCGAGATATTTGTCTAAGCGGAGTTTAAATGAATCGACGGTGCTGCAGTCTATAACGTCTCTGGGAAGCCCATTCCACAAATTGACAACTCGATTCAAGAAGAAATTCTTAGATTCGTGCGAGTTAAAAGATTTACCAATAATTTTTTAACCGTTTCCCCGCGTGTAATTAGATTGGTCGATAGTGAAGTACTTACTACAGTTCATATTGTCGATGCCTTTGATGATTTTGAACACTTGAATTAAGTCACCTCTTAATCTGCGCTGGGTAATAGGAAATAGATTTAATTCTCCAAGACGCTCTTCGTATGGTTTGTTCTTTAGGCTAGGTATCATTTTGGTAACTCTACGTTGAACTCGTTCTAGCTTGTTTATATCTTTTTGGTAATAAGGGCACCAGGATTGAACGCAGTATTCCAGAAGAGGGCGGACTAAGGAATTGTAAAGGGTTAGGATAACTTCTTTGGATTTATGCTCAAATGACCTGCCTATAAAGCCAATTATTTTGTTTGTCTTCTTAACAACTTCTGAACATTGACTCGGTTTTAGGTTACTCGATATTGTTACTCCCAGATCGGTTTCTCAGTTTACATTCTTAAGCTGAGTGCCATTCATCGAATAGTTTGCTTTTTCATTTAGGTATCCGATATGTAGTACTTTACATTTATCCGCATTGAAACTCATTTGCCAAATTTGGGCCCAAGATGACAATTTATCTAGATTGTGTTGCATATCGTCAACTTGTTCTTTTGAGAGTACGCTATTTGCAATTTTTGTATCGTCAGCAAATTTTGAGATTGTACAGGTGAGACCCTCATCTATGTCGTTGATGTAAATTAGAAAGAGAATTGGTCCTAGTACCGATCCCTGGGGTACCCCGCTACTTACATTGGTCCATTTAGATGCCTTACCGTTTATGACTACTCTTTGCTTTCTGTCGCTGAGCCAATTTTCTATCCATTTCAACACACGGTCTTGTATTCCATGCGCTTTTAGTTTTAGCAGTAAACGTTTGTGGGGAACTTTGTCAAAGGCCTTTTGAAAATCAAGGTATATAATATCTACAGCTTTACTCTCATCGTAGAGGTTAAGGATATCGTGGAAGAAGTCTAAGAGGTTTGTTAAACAGGAACGTTTTTTACGAAAGCTGTGTTGAGTATCTTTAAGTAAGTTATTTGCCTCTAAGTGATTTACGAGTCTGTCTCTTATGACCGTTTCTAACATTTTACATACAATTGAGGTTAAGCTAATTGGACGATAGTTACTGGGTAGGGATTTGCTGCCTTTTTTTAATATCGGTGTTACGTTGGCTAGCTTCCACTGATCAGGCATAGTCCCAGACTGCAAGGATTCATTGAATAGCAATGTCAGTGGTTTGGAGAGCTCATCCTTAGCTTCCTTTAGAACTCTAGGCGAGATTGTATCAGGTCCAGGCGTTTTATTTACCTTGAGTTTATCTAAACAATTCAATACTTCTCTCTCTGTAACGGTGATATTGCTTAGAACATCTGAATTATCAATCTGAATCGGCGATGGTGTAGGGATATCACCGAGGTCTTCGGTTGTAAAAACTGATGCAAAGAAGGTATTGAGGGCATTACTCATTTGTACTTCGTCTTTGGTGTATTCTCCATTTTCATCGACTAACGGTCCAACAGTTGAAGTAACTACTTTTTTCTTTCTGATATAACTATAGAATTCTTTCGGGTTTGTTTTACTTTGATTCGCAACATGTAACTCCAGGGTCTTTTTACTTTGCTTAATTAACTTTTTGGCTTTGCGTCGTAGCTCTACAAATTTCACCCGTTCTTCGTCATTTTGTGAGGATTTTAATCTATCATTAGCAAATTTTTTAGCAAGCAGACAGTCTGAAATATCTTCATTCCACCATTTGGGCTTATCATTATGGCCTGGACGCCGTATTTTCGATGGTATGCAGTCTTGCACTGCCTTAAGGTAAGTGGTTGTGAAACACTCCCAAGATGTATTTATGTCGTTATTGTTAGTCAGAAAGCTCCAGTCAGTTTCTTTAAGCTTTGATTTAAGTTTATGAAAATTTGCTTTCTTGAAATTAGGGACTTTCTCAATGCTGCTATTTGATTTGTTACTAGTAAACTTTAAAGTGAAAGTTATCGTACGATGGTCGCTGTTACTGAATTCATCACCAACATTCAAATTCTCTATTAATTCTTCTTTTGTTGCGAGTACAAGGTCAAGCACATTATTACCACGGGTCGGAGATTGTACAAATTGAAAAAGTGAACTCTCTTGCAAGTTAGCATAGAGGTCGTGTCCAGAGTGTGAAGTAAGAATATCGCCCCATTTAGTCACGAGTAAGTTGAAATCGCCAAAAATTACGGTATCTTGTATGTTAGTTATTTCTGCAATTTGTTCATAAATTTCACTGTCAGTTTGCACTGATTTAGATGGGGGTCTGTATAATAAAGCTAGTGTTATTTTAGTTCCTCGTTTATTATTTAATAGTACGTAAGATATGTCTATATTCGCAATTTGAGGTTTTGACATTAAGACGGGATTAAGACTTTCCTTTATAAAAAACAGAACTCCTCCTCCATTTCTATTGATCCGACTTTTCTCAAACATTGTATAACCAGGAAGCGTATATTCGGATAAAAAGTCTCTGTCTTCCGTATTTAACCAAGATTCTGTAATGCCGATTATATCAAAATGTTCTGTAAACACGATTTCCTCTAGATCTGAACATTTATTGTGTATGCTACGAGCATTTACATAAAACACCTTAAGAGTATTAGAGTTGGATGTTACCGATTGTGCATTGTCTGAATTTTCAGTTCGTATTTGACTTACACTACCCTGTCTGGGGTCTGGTTGACCCCGTTTTTTGAACGGAAATCCTTGACTGCATCGTTCAGCAGACGACCAAGACGTGCAGCTCCTACTTCATTGAGATGTACACCATCTCCTGAAAACAAAGATTTACCATAGTAAAAATGATCCCACGTGTCGACAAAGCCGATGTCCTCCTCCCTGCAGAGTTTAGCTAGTCGGTGATTTGTACTGGTAGCTATGTTGTAGAATCGGTTTTCTACATCAATCCGGGGAAAAATTCCTGAAATTAAGATTCTATTAGATTTTTCCTTGAAGGACCTGATCAGCCGCCGGTACTTGCAAAGTAGTTCCTCTGACTGCGTCCGTTGGACATCGTTAGATCCAACGTGGATGACGTACGTAGTGCTTGCGGGGGCGAGCCTGGAAACCTCTTCTACAGCCGCAACAATGTCGTCCACGCCGCCACCTGGGATACAGAATCGCTTTCTGGTTCTGGGTGCCCTGGCGCAGAACTCAGTTAGTTGGCCACGGACCATGGAGTCGCCCACAAGCCGAACTTCTTCCGTTTCCTCTTCCTCGTCAATAGCCAGAATTTTGAAGCGGTTTTGGCATGTTGTCGGGATGACCTTCCTGGTACTGGGATGCACATTGTTTCTCAATAACTGAAAATTGTCCTGGGGGGGAGTGAGAGTAGTCATTATTATTTTCTGCAACATCTAAGGTAGCTGCTGGTGTGGGTACCGGTACCGGTACTGTATGCACTGGAATGGCGGTTGACATCGTACTGGTTTCTTGGGCCGAGGGCACTCCTACGTTGAGTGTGGCAAATTGTTGAAGGGATTCAAGCTTCGTAGTCAGGGCATCGATCTTGCGGTGAGCTGCATTCAATTCATCCGCAATCTTCTCTCGGAGCTGGCAAAATCTACAAATTTGGACATCAGTATCAACAAACATGGTAGGGCCAAATTTACCAGAACAACTCGTGCAGGTTCGTTGCGGCGCCATGACGATATAATCACAATATGCCTGAAAATCACACAAATTTATGGTAGCAAAATGGTACAAGCCTGAAAATCACAAAAAATGTATGTTAGCAATGTGATACAATTAATTCCTGAAAATCACACAAAATTTTGTTAGCAATATGATAAAATTAATATGCCTGTAAATCACAAACAATATGTTAGCAATAGAACACAATTTATACCTGAAAATAAAACAAAAAATGATGTTAACAGTATGACACAGTTAAAGCCTGAAAATCACAAATGGACTACAAATTTGTTACAAAATGTACTGGAAAAAAAAGTGGGAGAGGGTTAATGTAGCCTAGTGAGAAAACTGGAAAACAGTATACAGTACAGTAACACAAAATATTTGTCAGCAATATGGTACAATTAATGCCTGTAAATCACAAAAAGAATATGTTAATCACAAGAACACAATTTATGCCTGAAAATATAACAAAAATTGATGTTAGCAGTATGACACAGTTAAAGCCTGAAAATTGTAAATGGACTGGTGATTTGTTACAAAATTTACTGGGGAAAAAAAAGTGGGAGAGGGTTAATTTAGCCTAGTGAGAAAACTGGAAAGCAGTATACAGTACAGTAACAATAAATATTGGTTAGCAATATGGTACAATTAATGCCTGTAAATCACAAAAAGAATATGTTAGCACTAGAACACAATTTTATGCCTGAAAATAAAAATAAAATTATGTTAGCAGTATGACACAGTTAGGCTAAAGCCTGTATATTAGTTTATACAGTGGTCGACACAATACTAATAATAATGTAATATCCCTGGCAAGAGTGTGAGAGGCCTATTATTATGGTGACAAGTATCTGAAATGCGATTAATAAATAGGCTATCAAAAAGTATTACAGTAACTAAATTATTCTAACCCAATATTAAAACTATCTTGACAAATGTTAGTGTGTGCGATTTATATAGATAACCAAGATATAAAAAGTTCAACCAAGTACAGTATTGGCTAGACTTTGATATATAAAATACAAGAAGAGAGTTTGTTTATGCGTACACAGGTGGCGCTGGTATCGGCGGCGTCTCTACTAACTTGACAAATAGAATTTTGAAAAACAAACGTTTATTGGTCAAAACTACAGTACAATGTCATGCAAGATAACTACTGGGTGGTTTGCTAAGCACTTCACTACAGTGAGGGCTAAAATATCTACAATAAGTGCTAGAACTTTATAATATGAAACAAGCAAATAGTTTGTTTACTTTAGAGCGTCGGTCGTCACTAACCGGTACAAATGTAAACAAAAGCAGTCTCGATAAACAAACGTTTATCAGTAAAAAACACAGCAAAATTACATGCAAAGCAACTACAGGGTAGTTAAACTAGAGCTTAGCTACAGTTCATGCAAACAAATAAGGGGATGAGTAATGGAGTACTCAAGTTATGGTCAAATTTCGAGCAGCAAGAGCGAAGTGCTGTTAGAGAGAGAGAGAGAGAGAGAGAGAGAGAGAGAGCTACATAGATACAGACCTCAAGGTCCTTACTAGGCAGTCTGGCCTTACAAACTATATATATATATATACACACACACACACCGGTACACACATACACACAC
>JBAKBP010017408.1:0-49021 GCA_037953745.1 Lithodes maja
GTTGACTGGTACTGGTTGATTCAGCACTGGTTGACTGGTACTGTTGATTCAGCACTGGTTGACTGGTACTGGTTGACTGGTACTGGTTGATTCAGCACTGGTTGACTGGTACTGGTTGACTGGTACTGGTTGATTCAGCACTGGTTGACTGGTACTGGTTGATTCAGCACTGGTTGACTGGTACTGGTTGACTGGTACTGGTTGATTCAGCACTGGTTGACTGGTACTGGTTGACTGGTACTGATTCAGCACTGGTTGACTGGTACTGGTTGATTCAGCACTGGTTGACTGGTACTGGTTGACTGGTACTGGTTGATTCAGCACTGGTTGACTGGTACTGGTTGTTTCAGCACTGGTTGACTGGTACTGGTTGACTGGTACTGGTTGATTCAGCACTGGTTGACTGGTACTGGTTGACTGGTACTGGTTGATTCAGCACTGGTTGACTGGTACTGGTTGACTGGTACTGGTTGATTCAGCACTGGTTGACTGGTACTGGTTGATTCAGCACTGGTTGACTGGTACTGCGCTGTGACTAATGGGTGCTCGTATATGCCAACAATGATATAAATACGGGTTTCAATCGCTTATATTTACTGGTACTGCGCTGTGACTAATGGGTGCTCGTATAAATGCCAACAATGATATAAATACGGGTTTCAATCGCTTATATTTACTGGTACTGCGCTGTGACTAATGGGTGCTCGTATATGCCAACAATGATATAAATACGGGTTTCAATCGCTTATATTTACTGGTACTGCGCTGTGACTAATGGGTACTCGTATATGCCAACAATGATACAAATACGGGTTTCAATCGCTTATATTTACTGGTACTGCGCTGTGACTAATGGATGCTCGTATATGCCAACAATGATATAAATACGGGTTTCAATCGCTTATATTTACTGGTACTGCGCTGTGACTAATGGGTGCTCGTATATGCCAACAATGATATAAATACGGGTTTCAATCGCTTATATTTACTGGTACTGCGCTGTGACTAATGGGTGCTCGTATATGCCAACAATGATATAAATACGGGTTTCAATCGCTTATATTTACTGGTACTGCGCTGTGACTAATGGGTGCTCGTATATGCCAACAATGATATAAATACGGGTTTCAATCGCTTATATTTACTGGTACTGCGCTGTGACTAATGGGTGCTCGTATATGCCAACAATGATATAAATACGGGTTTCAATCGCTTATATTTACTGGTACTGCGCTGTGACTAATGGATGCTCGTATATGCCAACAATGATATAAATACGGGTTTCAATCGCTTATATTTACTGGTACTGCGCTGTGACTAATGGGTGCTCGTATATGCCAACAATGATATAAATACGGGTTTCAATCGCTTATATTTACTGGTACTGTGCTGTGACTAATGGATGCTCGTATATGCCAACAATGATATAAATACGGGTTTCAATCGCTTATATTTACTGGTACTGCGCTGTGACTAATGGGTGCTCGTATATGCCAACAATGATATAAATACGGGTTTCAATCGCTTATATTTACTGGTACTGCGCTGTGACTATTGGATGCTCGTATATGCCAACAATGATATAAATACGGGTTTCAATCGCTTATAGTTACTGGTACTGCGCTGTGACTAATGGATGCTCGTATATGCCAACAATGATATAAATACGGGTTTCAATCGCTTATATTTACTGGTACTGCGCTGTGACTAATGGGTGCTCGTATATGCCAACAATGATATAAATACGGGTTTCAATCGCTTATATTTACTGGTACTGCGCTGTGACTAATGGGTGCTCGTATATGCCAACAATGATATAAATACGGGTTTCAATCGCTTATATTTACTGGTACTGCGCTGTTACTAATGGATGCTCGTATATGCCAACAATGATATAAATACGGGTTTCAATCGCTTATAGTTACTGGTACTGCGCTGTGACTAATGGATGCTCGTATATGCCAACAATGATATAAATACGGGTTTCAATCGCTTATATTTACTGGTACTGCGCTGTGACTAATGGGTGCTCGTATATGCCAACAATGATATAAATACGGGTTTCAATCGCTTATATTTACTGGTACTGCGCTGTGACTAATGGATGCTCGTATATGCCAACAATGATATAAATACGGGTTTCAATCGCTTATATTTACTGGTACTGCGCTGTGACTAATGGGTGCTCGTATATGCCAACAATGATACAAATACGGGTTTCAATCGCTTATATTTACTGGTACTGCGCTGTGACTAATGGGTGCTCGTATATGCCAACAATGATACAAATACGGGTTTCAATCGCTTATATTTACTGGTACTGCGCTGTGACTAATGGGTGCTCGTATATGCCAACAATGATACAAATACGGGTTTCAATCGCTTATATTTACTGGTACTGCGCTGTGACTAATGGGTGCTCGTATATGCCAACAATGATACAAATACGGGTTTCAATCGCTTATATTTACTGGTACTGCGCTGTGACTAATGGGTGCTCGTATATGCCAACAATGATACAAATACGGGTTTCAATCGCTTATATTTACTGGTACTGCGCTGTGACTAATGGGTGCTCGTATATGCCAACAATGATACAAATACGGGTTTCAATCGCTTATATTTACTGGTACTGCGCTGTGACTAATGGGTGCTCGTATATGCCAACAATGATACAAATACGGGTTTCAATCGCTTATATTTACTGGTACTGCGCTGTGACTAATGGGTGCTCGTATATGCCAACAATGATACAAATACGGGTTTCAATCGCTTATATTTACTGGTACTGCGCTGTGACTAATGGGTGCTCGTATATGCCAACAATGATACAAATACGGGTTTCAATCGCTTATATTTACTGGTACTGCGCTGTGACTAATGGGTGCTCGTATATGCCAACAATGATACAAATACGGGTTTCAATCGCTTATATTTACTGGTACTGCGCTGTGACTAATGGGTGCTCGTATATGCCAACAATGATACAAATACGGGTTTCAATCGCTTATATTTACTGGTACTGCGCTGTGACTAATGGGTGCTCGTATATGCCAACAATGATACAAATACGGGTTTCAATCGCTTATAGTTACTGGTACTGCGCTGTGACTAATGGGTGCTCGTATATGCCAACAATGATACAAATACGGGTTTCAATCGCTTATAGTTACTGGTACTGCGCTGTGACTAATGGGTGCTCGTATAATTATGTCAACAATGATACAAATACGGGTTTCAATCGCTTATAGTTACTGGTACTGCGCTGTGACTAATGGGTGCTCGTATAATTATGTCAACAATGATACAAATACGGGTTTCAATCGCTTATAGTTACTGGTACTGCGCTGTGACTAATGGGTGCTCGTATAATTATGTCAACAATGATACAAATACGGGTTTCAATCGCTTATAGTTACTGGTACTGCGCTGTGACTAATGGGTGCTCGTATAATTATGTCAACAATGATACAAATACGGGTTTCAATCGCTTATAGTTACTGGTACTGCGCTGTGACTAATGGGTGCTCGTATAATTATGTCAACAATGATACAAATACGGGTTTCAATCGCTTATAGTTACTGGTACTGCGCTGTGACTAATGGGTGCTCGTATAATTATGTCAACAATGATACAAATATGGGTTTCAATCGCTTATAGTTACTGGTACTGCGCTGTGACTAATGGGTGCTCGTATAATTATGTCAACAATGATACAAATACGGGTTTCAATCGCTTATAGTTACTGGTACTGCGCTGTGACTAATGGGTGCTCATATAATTATGTCAACAATGATACAAATACGGGTTTCAATCGCTTATAGTTACTGGTACTGCGCTGTGACTAATGGGTGCTCGTATAATTATGTCAACAATGATACAAATACGGGTTTCAATCGCTTATAGTTACTGGTACTGCGCTGTGACTAATGGGTGCTCGTATAATTATGTCAACAATGATACAAATACGGGTTTCAATCGCTTATTGTTACTGGTACTGCGCTGTGACTAATGGGTGCTCGTATAATTATGTCAACAATGATACAAATACGGGTTTCAATCGCTTATAGTTACTGGTACTGCGCTGTGACTAATGGGTGCTCGTATAATTATGTCAACAATGATACAAATACGGGTTTCAATCGCTTATAGTTACTGGTACTGCGCTGTGACTAATGGGTGCTCGTATAATTATGTCAACAATGATACAAATACGGGTTTCAATCGCTTATAGTTACTGGTACTTAGCTGTGACTAATGGGTGCTCGTATAATTATGTCAACAATGATACAAATACGGGTTTCAATCGCTTATAGTTACTGGTACTGCGCTGTGACTAATGGGTGCTCGTATAATTATGTCAACAATGATACAAATACGGGTTTCAATCGCTTATAGTTACTGGTACTGCGCTGTGACTAATGGGTGCTCGTATAATTATGTCAACAATGATACAAATACGGGTTTCAATCACTTATAGTTACTGGTACTGCGCTGTGACTAATGGGTGCTCGTATAATTATGTCAACAATGATACAAATACGGGTTTCAATCGCTTATAGTTACTGTCATGAACATATAAACCGACCATTACTCTGTTATGTGCATTATATGTTTGACGTTTGATTGTACATTTGCCCACATAAGTTCTGTTCCTCGTTGTCATCGTGTGTATGAAAGTAAAATAGTATTTGCACTGTGGTTGAAATTGTCTGATGGCTGAAATGTTCGGAAACCGATAGTGCTATATATACCCTGTTCCACATAAGTAGGCCAAAACTCATGAACATTAACCTATATAACTCACAAACGACTCTTGTAACCGAGCTAATATTTCTACCATTTGGGAAGGGTCAGCCCGGGAATGGGTGTGGAAAATCACAGCTCAATTACTTTGGCCCTTTTTGAGTTACAGCAGTTAGGATAATCACGATTTCTGGCCCACCTACTGTATATGGAACAGGATATAGCAGTGTGGAGCAAGCCCAGAACCGCCATGTCAACATCTAGTATTCAGGAACCTCTGTAACATGGATAACCTAGGGCCCGACGTGGTGGTGGTGGTGGTGGTGGACTAGGGAAGCTATACGTGTGTTCCGAATTATTCCACAAGTTTCAGGAATTCAGGCGACCGTGTTGGATTTGGTGGATTTCGCGTCAGGTTCTTGTGCTAATGTTTTGGATGGGAATTTGCGATGAACCAAGTCTCAGAGTCTCTCTCTCTCTCTCTCTCTCTCTCTCTCTCTCTCTCTCTCTCTCTCTCTCATTCTACCCGCCGGCTTTAGCATCGCCAACAGCTCCGCATCGCCACTGAGAAAACTCCATCATAATTTGAGTATTTCATAATTATCCCAATTCCCTTTATTCATTGCATGAACAGTAGTTAAGTGCTCGTTTAACCTCCACATAGTTCTGTAGTTGCCGTGCATGATATTTTATTGCTTTTCTGACTGATAAACATTGTTGTTTACATTTGTTATCCTAGCTTGTAGCAGACGACGCACGCGCACCTCTAATCGACCTAGCTTTGTATTTTCTTATTAACTCTAGTAGTTATCGTATTCAGTATCCTACTGTAGCTATATATATCTGTAATTTTAGTTGTTGCTTGCATGATCTTGTACTGTAGTAACCTTTGACTGATAACTTTGTTTATCTAAATATAATCCTGCTTGACTAGCCTACAGTGACACCAGCGCCATCTGTTGATACAGTATATTAACCCCTTGTGTGCAGTTACACTTTATTTTTATATAATCTCTATTTGGTGAATTGTATATTTAGTTACATATTCTATTATATATATATATTAGGGTGGTCCACATCGTAGAGGGTGGAAAATAAAAGTCGGAATTTCCGTGCTCCCCGAGCTGATTCTTGTTCCACTTGGGTAGAGAGTACCGTGCGTGAAGTTACAGTTCAATTGAGTATTATTTAGAGGTGGCTCAAGCCTTCCAAAGTTTACTTGCTAACAGCACCCTGGATCCCCCCCAGACCATCTGGGTATTAGCCGCTCATAGGCGAGGGTATCATGCATGCCAGGCACTCAATGTCGTCCAGTCGTTAGCGAAGCTTTGGAAGTGGATGGAAACGTCTTCCTATGCTCTCCGACAACACCGAGTAGGTACTGGAGTTGATCCTCCTTGGTCGTGTGATGTCCATTGAATTGTTTAATGAGGGCAACCCCACGCTCAGCCACATCATTGACGACAGGGAAGTTCTTTACTCTCTTTTTGGCTGCTAGAAATGCTTCGTTGTTTTCCCAAGCATCAGGGTCCAAAAGGAGGAAACCGCTATCGACACCGAGATGTCGGAGAAGACGCTTGGTCTTCGGTGTCGCGAAAGACTCCAGGGAAGGGAGGACAGAACCTTTCAACTGAATTCTCTTAGGAATATCTTCATCTTCCTCCTCGTCCTTCTCCTCCATCGCCAGCACCATCGCCCGCTTTGTAGCAACCGGGACTTCTCCATCAAAAAGTGACAAGCCCACGAGCTCCTCTGAGAGGTACCACAAGTGGTTCTCTAGCTTTCCGGCCGCCACTTTTCCGATTCGGGCGTCATAGTAGGAACGAAGTTTCTTGATGGTATCCAGGTCAGTTCGGGGAGCAACGGCTGCATCTGTAGCAGAGAACCACGGCTTCAAATAAACTAGTATAACGAATACGCTGAGATCACGAACACAGCGCTCCTCCCGCTTCGTCAAATCCTGGAGTTGTCCACGGAACATTCCGATTTTCAGGCAGTACAGGACTTTCGCCATCCACCTGGCGTGGTGAAAAGCTCCGGGTTTCTTGAAGCTGAAGCCAGGAACAGCGCCTCCGAGAAAAATGATGGCCAGCTCCAAGAATTCTCGATAGTCATCTCGGTAGTCGCTTCCTGCTAACTTGGATTGGGCAAATTCCAAGAGATGATTCCTGTCGTCCTCAAGAACTGGACGTAGCTCCGCCAAGGCCCATCCCGTTTGGTAGTCAGACTTATCAAGGGAATTCCAGCGCTTCTGGAACCGGCGAAAGAGTTGGACATCAGGGCCAGAGGAAGATCCCGAGCAGGTGGAGAAGACTGCCCCTAGAACCACCTCATACACATGGTGCCGGCACGCGAGATTGAGGACAGTACGACCGAGTCGCTGTTCGAGAAGAATACATGCCCCGGCTCGGCATCCTGTGTTGGATGGCGTGGTGTCAAAACAGAATCCGGCAACCTTGTCATCGAGGCTCCATTCCTGCAACACTTCATAGACAGCAGCAGCTTGGTTCTCGCCTGTGCCTGACGCCAGCTGAGGCACACCAAGGAGCTGGGTTTCGCCACTGGAAATGGCAGTAACTAACACAGGGAGCCGGTCGACTGGTCTTGTTGAATCCAACAGAGATGGGAGTAGCTTTCCGTCCCAGTGAACGACGCATGTCTCTCCATTTTCCTTGAATGCCTCTTGGAGCGCCTTCCACTGCTCCTGTCTGTGTTTCTCTCGATGACGTTTCACACTCGACCGGCTGATGTTGAGCTCCGCTGGATTGTGGCCGAGGCTTCTGGCAGTTTCAGTCACGACAAAGAGAGCGTTACGATCCGTTGTCTGCGTTCGGTCGAGAGCAGCGGTCAGGGCTGGTGTCCAAACGTTATCCGGTCGGTGCTGCATTTTTGGACTTTTTAAAGTTGGTCCAGATGCAGTAGAGGCCTCCGGACTATCGTCGGAGTCAGAGGACATCGAGGAAGGTGCTGAGGATGACTCCAGCTCCACCTGACTTGTGGTTGCCTTCGTTTTCACTTCTTGCTTCTCTCTGCGCCTCTTGTACGCTTCCTTCCGCACTAGTGATCGAGCTTCCGTACGAGCGAGACTGGTGTCAACTGCACCCATGGAACCTCTCCGACCCGGTTCACGTTGAGCGAGTAAGAACTCCTTGTCCTCCTCGATTTTCATCAGCTTAAGTGCATCTGCATGGGCCACGTCGAAGAGGTTCTTCATTTCCGCTGTGAACAAGGCTTCATTCTCACTTTGTTTTTCTGTGGTTCGACCTTGATTTTTTTTCAATGATTTCCAACGTTGAAACAGCTGGAGGACTTTTTTCTGTATTTTATCTTCCCGCTGGGTGGGTATCCTTGCCTTGTTCCAGTAAGCCTGGATTTGGCTAGTGACACTGCTGCCGCTCTTGTGTAGTTGTTTTTTCAACTCCACATGGTGATGTAAAAAAACAGTCAGCACTTGTTCATTTGAAGGCAACTTCGCCCCAAGAATCTCTTCATGATGCTCGTCAAGGAGATAGAAACCGCGTATTTTAGCCATCCTGTGAAGAGAACAAGAGTTATTAATATGTCCTCACACTGACGAAATGAGAAAAGGAATGAGAGTTTTAAAACACAAGGGGATGACGCAATGATGATGCAATCCTGAGTCATCCATTTCCACAGCAAAAAATATAAAACTTCAACCTACTTGAGCCACCAGTAAATATTATTTTTTTTCGCAAAAATTTTACGTGTGTAGTTGTATACCGGAGTGAAACCAGAATCAGCCCGGGGAGCGAGAAAAATCAAAAGTTGATTTTTGTGGACAACCCTAATATATATATATATATATATATATATTTGTTTTGCTTTTTTAGGTAGGTTATCACCCCTGGTAGCCTACTTCTGCATATTTCATACTTTTTTGTTTTTGGTTATTTTTGTTTTAGGTTAGTCTAGGCTATCATCCCTGGTGGCCTATTTCTGCGTACGGTACTTCAATTTTTAAATTTTCAGTTAGGCTATCACCGCTGGTGGCCTATTTCTGCGTACCGGTATTTCATAATTTTTGTTTTCGGTTAGTCTAGGCTATCATCCCTGGTGGCCTATTTCTGCGTACTTCAATTTTAAAATTTTCAGTTAGGCTATCACCGCTGGTGGCCTATTTCTGCGTACCAGTATTTCATAATTTTTGTTTTCGGTTATTTTTGTTTTCGGTTAGTCTAGGCTATCACCGCTGGTGGCCTATTTCTGCGTACCGGTATTTCATAATTTTTGTTTTCGGTTATTTTTGTTTTCGGTTAGTCTAGGCTATCATCCCTGGTGGCCTATTTCTGCGTACTTCAATTTTTAAATTTTCAGTTAAGCTATCACCGCTGGTGGCCTATTTCTGCGTACCGGTAGTTCATAATTTTTTTTTTCGGTTAGGATAGGCTATAACCCCTGGTGGCCTATTTCTGTTTAAATAAACATAAAATTGTTTTCGGTTCGGCTACCACTACGTATTCAAATTTAATTTTGTTTTGTTTTAATTTTTGGTTAGGCTATCACCGCTGATAACCTATTTGTGTGTATTTCAACATTTTTGTTTTCGGTTAGGCCTATTTAAGTAAGTGAAGCGACCTGGAGGGAGTGAAGTGTTTTTAAAGTGAGTTTAGTGTTTTTAAAGTGAATTAAGTGTTTTTAAGTGAGTGAAGTGAACTGAAGAAAGTGATCGTCACCATGCCTCGTGCCTGTACGAACTGCGCCGGTAGGTTTGGTGCTTCCATGTTTGCTCCTGCCGATCCACAAGTCTGCCGACTCTGCCAGCAACGAGAGGATTTGACAGCAAAATTGGATGAAGCCCTCAACAAGATCAACGCCCTCACCAGGAAGCTGGAATTACTCCAAGAGTTTGTAACACTCAACGTTGGAGTATCACTAACTCAAATTGTTTCAACTCCAGCATCCACCACCGCCCCAACGTCATCTGCCAACAATCCAACACCTGCAGTAGACACTGCAGCAGATGCTTCTGACGAACCTGAGCCGACATCAAACCAGGACAGCCGCCCTGTTCACCTTAGTCTCTCCCCCACTCCTCGTGCAAGAAGCCTGCTAGCACGAACAGTACCAACCCCTCGCCCCCGTTCTAACCACTCCTCTCCCCGACCTGTACGTAGAGTCCCGCCACCACAGGTTTCCGGATTTACACCAGTGAGGAACGGTGCACGGCCAACGCAGAAAAGGTCTCGTCTACCAGTCACAATGTCAAACAGATTTGAGATATTGGTAGAGATGGAAGACGAACCAGAAGAGACCAGGCTCGTTGGGGATTCCATCCTACGAGGACAGGTCGAAGAGTTCTGCGACAGAGTCCCAAATCAACGAAAAAGATTTTGCATCCCAGGAGCTGGACTGGACGACATTGTGGAAGCCTTCGAAGATACCACAAAGGATGCAAATGAAAATACCCTTTTTGTCATCCATGCTGGTTCAAATGACGTCATGCGCACCAGATCCGAAGAGTTGATGGAGAAATATCGCAAGATGATCCAGCACTACAAAAACAAGTCAAGGAATATCATCATCTCAGGCATTCTCCCCAAGATCGACGCACCTGACAAATTCTACGACAAGGCCTTCAGCACAAATAGCCGACTAAAACATTTGTGTCTGAGGGAAGAAGTTGAATTCATCAACCTCTGGGACAACTTCTACAACCAGCCTACTCTGTTCCGCAAGGATGGCACTCATCTAAACCCTGTGGGTTCAGCACGCATGGGTCGTCTCCTACACGAACCAGTCCGCAGCCATGGATCAAAAAACGCCATTCGAGAAGAAGCAGCAGTGACATAAATCATCCAACGCCAAGAAAAAAACAGAGGCAACCGAAGACCACCAGCGATAAGGCCCGGAGACAGCGAGGACCGAGGACAGCCATGAACATAAATGTAGATCCGACAAGAACCAAAAATATTATTAAAGCGCGTTCCGTGAGTTCTAAAATAACAAATTTAAAGGTTTTCTATGCAAATGCTCGTAGCATACGCAATAAATTTTCAGATTTAGAGGAGCTAGTGTTTACAGAAAATTATGATGTGATTGGCATAACAGAATCTTGGCTCAATACAGAAGATAGAGACTTTTTAGCAGAGTATTCACTTCCCGGTTATGTAATGTTTGAGAAAAGCCAAATAAATCGAAGTGGAGGTGGCGTTTTACTTTATATCAAAGAAAGTCTTAACCCTACCCTCTTGTCAAAACCTCAAATTGTGAACGTCGACGCATCTTTTGTGCTAATAAAGAATAATAAAGGTACCAAAATAATACTTGCATTAATATACAGACCTCCAGCTCAATCAGTGCAAACTGACCGAGAAATTTACGAACAAATTGCAGATGTAAGTAACTCACAAGATACCGTAATTTGTGGTGACTTTAATTTACCTGTGACCAAGTGGGGCGATACTCTTACTTCACACTCCGGACATGACTTGTATACGAACTTGCAAGAGAGTTTGCTTTATCAATTTGTTGGAACGCCGACCCGTGGTAATAACGTTCTTGACATTGTACTTGCAACAAAAGAAGAATTAATAGAGAATTTGAATGTTGGTGATGAATTCAGTAACAGCGACCATCATACGATAACTTTCACTTTAAAGTTTACTAGTAACGAACCAAATAGTAGCATCGAAAAAGTCCCTAATTTCAAGAAAGCAAACTTCCATAAACTTAGAGCTATGTTTAAAGAAACTGACTGGAGCTTTTTAATTCACAATAACGACATAAATACATCTTGGAAGTTATTCGAAGCCACTTACCTAAAAGCAGTGCAAGACTGCATACCATCGGAAACTCGGCGTCCAGGCCATAATAATAAGCCCAAATGTTGGAATAAAGATATTTCAAACTGCCTGCTTGCTAAAAAATTTGCTAATGATAGATTAAAATCCTCACAAAATGACGAAGAACGGCTGAAATTTGTAGAGCTACGACGCAAAGCCAAAAAGTTAATTAAGCAAAGTAAAAAGACCTTAGAGTTACATATTGCGAATCAAAGTAAAACAAACCCGAAAGAATTCTATAGTTATATCAGAAAGAAAAAAGTAGTTACTTCAACTGTTGGACCGTTAGTCGATGAAAATGGAGAATACACCAAAGTCGAAGAACAAATGAGTAATGCCCTCAATACCTTCTTTGCATCAGTTTTTACAACAGAAGACCTCAGTGATATCCCTACACCATCGCCGATTCAGATTGATAATTCAGATGTTTTAAGCAATATCACCGTTACAGAGAGAGAAGTATTGAATTGTTTAGATAAACTCAAGGTAAATAAAACGCCTGGACCTGATACAATCTCGCCTAGAGTTCTAAAGGAAGCTAAGGATGAGCTCTCTAAACCACTGACATTACTATTCAATAAATCCTTGCAGTCTGGAACTATGCCCGATCAGTGGAAGCTAGCCAACGTAACACCGATATTAAAAAAAGGCAGCAAATCCCTATCCAGTAACTATCGTCCAATTAGCTTAACCTCAGTTGTATGTAAAATGCTAGAAACGGTCATACGAGACAGACTCGTAAATCACTTAGAGGAAAATAACATACTTAAAGATACTCAACACGGCTTTCGTAAAAAACGTTCCTGTTTAACAAACCTCTTAGACTTCTTCCACGATATCCTCAACCTCTACGATGAGAGTAAAGCTGTAGATATTATATACCTTGATTTTCAAAAGGCCTTTGACAAAGTTCCCCACAAACGTTTACTGCTAAAACTAAAAGCGCATGGAATACAAGACGGTGTGTTGAAATGGATAGAAAATTGGCTCAGCGACAGAAAGCAAAGAGTAGTCATAAACGGTAAGGCATCAAAATGGACCAATGTAAGTAGCGGGGTACCCCAGGGATCGGTACTAGGACCAATTATCTTTCTAATTTATATCAACGACATAGATGAGGGTCTCAGCTGTACAATCTCAAAATTTGCTGACGATACAAAAATTGCAAATAGCGTACTCTCAAAAGAACAAGTTGACGATATGCAACACAATATAGATAAATTGTCATGTTGGGCCCAAATTTGGCAAATGAGTTTCAATGCGGATAAATGTAAAGTACTACATATCGGATACCTAAATGAGAAAGCAAACTATTCGATGAATGGCACTCAGCTTAAGAATGTAAACAGAGAAACCGATCTGGGAGTAACAATATCGAGTAACCTAAAACCGAGTCAACAATGTTCAGAAGTTGTTAAGAAGGCAAACAAAATAATTGGCTTTATAGGCAGGTCATTTGAGCATAAATCCAAAGAAGTTATCCTAACCCTTTACAATTCCTTAGTCCGCCCTCTTCTGGAATACTGCGTTCAATCCTGGTGCCCTTATTACCAAAAAGATATAAACAAGCTAGAACGAGTTCAACGTAGAGTTACCAAAATGATACCTAGCCTAAAGAACAAACCATACGAAGAGCGTCTTAGAGAATTAAATCTATTTCCTTTAACCCAGCGCAGATTAAGAGGCGACTTAATTCAAGTGTTCAAAATCATCAAAGGCATCGACAATATGAACTGTAGTAAGTACTTCACTATCGACCAATCTAATTACACGCGGGAAACGGTTGCAAAATTATTGGTAAATCTTTTAACTCGCACGAATCTAAGAATTTCTTCTTCAATAGAGTTGTCAACTTGTGGAATGGGCTTCCCCGAAACGTTATAGACTGCATCACCGTTGATTCATTTAAACTCCGCCTAGACAAATATCTCGCATCAAACCCGCGACTGACTGCGTTTGTAAATGAATAACTTTATTTTATCCCCCCCTCAGTTACTAACCCATCTGTCCCCTACTAACTTTCTAATCCTGCCACGGACATTAGTCCCAGGGCAGTAATTCCCTTTCCAATGTTCCCTTACCCACTCTAAACCACTGTTTGGACACTTGATCCTCAGTGTTTTGGAGGACAAGCAACCTAGAAGGGTCACTGGATCTGTTGTTGCTTGATTTCCTTTGTACTCCTTTGTACTCTCTCTCTCTCTCTCTCTCTCATATATTGCCACCACTACCAACTCGCCAACACAATACACTCAACCCCAACTTTTATTTCAGTTCTTCAAAAGCATGCAAATTATATCATCAGCCTTTACACAAGCGCACGTACCACGTTAAAACAAAGATAGATTGCATTGAAACTAATCTGGACATTGTACAAACCATAGTAATGAAAATGTTAGTATATAAAAATATAATACGAAGTCAATAATGATAAATCTTGTTTATAAATATTTGGCACTCAAGAGAATTTCATCTAAACTACTGTATTTTCATAAATTAGTTCGTATTAACATTTAAGTCAGATATAGAACACAATTAAAGATCGTATATTTAATTATATATTTGTAAAAATGAAAATCTATATTTAACTGTTGCTTGTGCTTCATGTATAATTAGCATTTTTTCACAGGTTTACCAATGTCTATCGAAAATAATTTTTACATAAGAGCGCATGGATGTGACAAATATTGTTTTTCCTTAGGCCTCGGATCCTTTGCAACCTATCTTCAAAAATAAAAAACGCAAAAGACATTCCACAAGTCAAGAGAACACTGAAAAGAAGGAAAGGGCTGTTAAGGGGAGATGGGTCGTTTTTCTGGTTCCCTTTCTCCCTCGTGTTAAGCTCCATTTGTTTTGAGATTATATGAAGTTCGGCCCATTAGTTTGGCAATTTTAACACCTTTTGCCCCATTTCGTTGTCAAATTTAAGACCTTTTGTGCCATTTAGTTCTTGAGTTTTTCCTGGCGAGCGACAGCGAGCCTGAAATTTTAAGTGGAACAGGCCTTCGGCCAGGACATTTTTCTACTGGAAAATGTACAAATTTTCCTGAAGGAGGGTCTAGGGGGTGTTTTTCTAAGTTTGATGGAGGTCTAGCGAGGAAACTAAGAAATATGGGAGTAAATGAAATAATAGACCAAAAAACCCGGACCATCCCCCCCTTAAAGTTAACCCAGAGACTGTAAAATAGACTATGCGTACAGGCCTCCCTCGACCATCAGTCCCCGGGGAGCTACACAGGTGAGTCGGTCTTACCTGGCCATGACGAGAAGAGGTGCCTAGGGGCGCTCCCAGATCTGTTGACGACCTGGAAATGGAAAGGCGTCAGTAAAACACACACAGCAGCATTTACTGACCTGAATATCAAAAGAATGTACAGTTAGCCACACATATTCCATTTCTCAACCATCCCAGCAAATCGTAACTTGGCAGGGCCACACCCACCTCCCCAACCACCCTCCCTCATTCCACCTCCTACCAATAGTGGAAGGGAAGAAGGGGGAGCGAGGGAGGGGGGTTGGGGAAGTGTATGCAGCGCTGCCAAATCACAAGCACAACATAATAGAATATGTGCGGAAAACTGTACAGTCGCGGTAATAAATTCTGATAGTGTTTGAAGCCTCGGCCTGATTATATGAACCTCCGTAATGCAAATTTCTGGTAAACATTAAGTTAAGTAACGTAATGTAAAGTTAGGTTAGGACTTGAAGTTTAGATTGCCACTGGTTTGGATGACCCTGGTTGTTTTCACACTGCTTGACTAATACTGCATTGTAAACATTGGGTGTTCGAATGTTTAAGCCCTTCATTACCGACGACGTTTTGTAATTATATTCTAGCTAAATTTAGACGTTTTGTGCAGTGCAAGAAGGATCATTGTTAGTAAAATTGGTTAAGTCAGATAGTTGAGCGCCTGTTAGTTGTTGGAGGCTCCTTTTTAAACTGAATATAATCGTCTAATAATGGCCAGAATAAAGTTTAAAGGACGGCATCGGTAATGAAGGGGTTAATAAGGAGAATCAAATCAGCCCGAGACAACTTCGAACACGTATGAATCAGCATTAACCCCTTGAGGATATGACGCGTTTTATCATATCTTTTTGGCTATCGTTAGACGATTGTATCCAGCTTAGGAAAGATCTGTGCGAATGAAAAGGCTAACGACTATCTTAATCAACCACACACCTTTCCTAATCTGAATAAAATAGTCTAATAATAGCCAGAAAACGGAAAGGAAGTGCACCATCGATCCTCAGAGAGATAAGTCTACGTTCACAGCCTGCCTAATGTGGGTCAAGCTGACACATTGGTCGAAATAGGTCGAGCGGTTGAACTAGGCCGAGAGGTCATATACTGTAGGCCAATAATATACTAGTATCCACTGAATGAGGTCACTAAATTTTGTTCAATTACTTTAGTGCATTTTAGGGATTAAGGCTGTTACGACCGGGCACTCGGGTACACTAGGGCTCTTACACAGGACTCGAGTATGGCTCGCTGCCACAACGGAAACACACGATCCCAACCCCAGAGTACTGCCAGCCGAACAAAAAACGCCACTACCCTCCAGAGTTCTATCTGCTATAACGGGGTATACAAGAACTCGGTACTAGCGTTTCACACAACAGACTAATAACAAGACGGGAGTTATCTAGTCTGGTCAACAATCAAACAAAGAAGAAAGTACTACAACACTAAAGAATAGTGTTGGCCAAAGCCGAAGTAATCCACCCTTGAACTAAGAACTTAAGAAGTCCTCCACCCTCTACTTCGGATCGGCACTATTACGTTACGTTAAACAATAGTCCTCGAGCATCAAGCAAGGAATCTTCTGATAAGTTAGATGCTTCTCGAATACTCGTAAGAAGTAAGTATCGGATTTTGAACAGCAATTTAATGAATAACTCACTGGTAGTTAAAGGCTTTAAATTGACATAAGAAGAATTATAAGAATAAGCAATAGGATATGGCAAACATTAAGAAGAAGTACTCCGACAATGCACTGGCAATAGCCTACTAAGATTGTGCTCGTGGGCCACTAATCTCTGAAGTAGCTAAGCGTGCCACACATGAAATCAATAGTGCTTAAACAATAATATACATAAGGAGAAGCTTCAATACTATGCTGTATCTGCTGGTCGAGCAAAGTCTAGCTGGGATATCTAAGGTTAAGAGACAATGGCTGAGCAAGCGGCTCGTAGCCTAGCGAGGTCCTTAAGACTGTGCGGCCAAATTACGGTAATTGACGGGATGCTCTCTTGAGAGATCCAGATCACTAGTATCTGGTTCTCTCCTGGCGATCCTCTCAAAGTCAAGCAAATGAGATAGCACAGTGTTGGGTGGCACAGGCAAAAGCCCTCACTCGCAACACAGTGCTAAACTCCCACGGTACACAATCAAAAAGACCCCCTAGGCTTCCCACGTCTCCGTTGCAATTGTGCTGGTTCAACCAACCTAGCACTCATAGGAAATCACAACTCGAGGAACCCTATCCCAGTCTAGCATTACCTAAACCAGCAGAAAACAGGAACATGAATAATAGTACACAGGGAAATACATATACGAGTGCAACAAACATCAATCAATCCTATTCTAGTTGACCCTTCCAAAATAGGCTATCTAACAGGCACTTATCTCGTGAGAACTCAAGCGATAATACTTTGGCTGACTAAATCTGCACCAAAGGGGGGGGTCATGGAGGTTAAACAGGGACGAGAAGAGAAGAAGATAGGCTGTTCAGAGAGTAGAGAAAGTTCACATCAGTCGGAAGAATATCGATAGTTGCAAGGGATATGAGAGGTCGCTTTGCCTGATGAGTTCTGAGGAAAATGCGGCGGGACCTCCCTTTTTATACTCGGCCCCGTAGCGAGCATAACGGCAATCATGACGTCACATACTCTCTCAATCGGGGATCGACAAAGAACTTCCCACGCTTGAGGAGGGAGGGAGGGGGGAATTAGGCCTACCCCTCGTGGCGCGCTCACTGGTCGGTGTTACATAACTCTCTCTCTCTTCGCATCATTATATATATATAAATCCCACACACAATACTTATATCTAATGATATAAAATAGAACTCGTTGACTTAGAAGAAAACAAAATACATAATGATAATACTTATAGTACAACGGTTCACATAAACTGAGTTAGGAAACTCTACACAGACTACAGCCAAAGTTCCTGCCCTGACGATCCTAGCGAGAGTGGGGCCTGACTGGGCGTTCTGTACAGCATGCTCATACTCGACATGCGTCACACCTCCCCCAAGATTTTACTTGCTCAACCCTGAGCTAAAATCTGATATACAGAACCCCATCAAACCCCTCACACCCAGCGACCGCATGGCACTAAAACAACGCTGAGTTTATCACTAAAACACATCTTATAAAAAAAAAAATTCACATTTCATAACTCCTCCCAACAATAGTAAAAGACACAATATCATGCTCCCAGAGCGAGCTTACAGCAGCTCAGCCGTTTGATAGTTCGTGGACTACTCAAACCTTATAGGCTATGACAAACTTATACAATTATCTTCATCAAAAAGAAAGAGTTTTTATATGATTTTTATATTTTAATATGTTTTTTCCCGGCTGCACTATAAGGGCAGCCTATTTTCTTCTATACCAAACGCTCAACAATCCTGCTTTACGACCCAATACGCTGGGCTACAACCGCGAGCCAACAAGCACCAAGCGCAAAATACTACTCAAACCAAAGCAGGAGGCTACCCGTGTGTCAATTTACCCAGGATCATATACCCCTGAACGACCACATGCAACCTCGTTGTCACAACCGGCAATATGGCTTATGTCCAGGTTATATACCAATAACCTTAGTGACCACCTGGTCAGCCTCATATTCCGATTGTGAAACGGGTCCAAGATCTTGAGAGGGTAATGATCTGGGTAAACTACACCGACCGGACCATAGGCTGGAACATAGATCTCGAAATGCCCCAGCGCATCATTGTCCTTTTCACTTTCATTCATCAGGCTCTGACACGTTGCTGGTGCATTCTTAAGTCCGTAGGGCATAACATTGCACTGGTAGGTACTCCCGTCCACAACAAAACCACATACCTCTCCAGCACGCTCGGACAAAGCTACAAGCAACGACCACTCACGACATTCCTCATCCCTCAGAGCCTTCGTCCACACGTAATCCAGCTCTGCTTGCACCATAGGCTGTCGAGCAGGATTTATACGGCAGGGAATTAAACTGAGCCTTGCACTATCTCCAGCCTGCATGTCGGATTCTACCCCGTACCTCAGGCCTGGAGAAGCAACAAACATGCGAAAGTACTGCCATAGCCTAGTAAATAACTGCCTTGCACTGTCTCCACGAACAACATGCCTTGTGCCCTCCCACAACCCAGCCGAGACCGCAGCTTCTAACCTGTAGTCTCCCTCCTTCTCCACCTTCGTCCCTAGAACAGCCAGGTCATGAGAGGGACAATCAGTACCACCCGTGCAGTCACTCCCACAGTTCATTATAGCTAAGGCTTCCCCGCCGATACCGTACATGCGCACCCCCACATTCCTTGTGACGACATCTGCCTGCGCAGCATCACCGCTTTTAGCGACATGGCCAGATACAGTCGGTCTGTGGTAGGGCTGTTGCATTAGACTAGAGCAGCATTGGGAGGCTATGTGACGACCGGGCACTGCGATACCACAGCCGACCCTACCAATCTGCTCAATGTCCTCCTTTTGACCACCACCCTTGGCAGCCATGGGTCGACCCTGACCTGGCAACCATGCCAAGGCCTCGTCGCCCACCTTAAACCACCGAAACAACGAGGCTAACGGTCTTTTAACAGTCACATGACCTGCCTGCGGAACATCTCGCACCGCCCGAGTTGTGAGACTCAGGGGCTCGGCACGACCAGTGGGGTATGAACCGAGCTGGTGCTGGAGTGCTGCACACTGCTGCTCAGACAGGTGCTCTAGCGCTTCCACAGCCACCAGACTCGTGTCCCCCGCCCACTGCTTCGCCGAGACATGACAATCCCTACTCTCCTCCACCTGTGCCCTACTGCCCCCCTCTCCTTCTCCACCTTGGCCGCGGCAGACCAACGCAGGGACAGTAGGCTGCGCAGGTGGTTGCCTCACAAACTCCTCCACCAGGTTCACATGACATGCTTCCCCGTCCTCGTGTTTAATCTCGACAGCACCATTACCACACTTCTGAACTTCCGGATCCTCCAACTGAGCAACCCTTTTTTCTCTCCGTGTGCAACGTTGCTGCCCCGGAGTCTCTTCCGGCCCTACCTCCTCACTAACTGTGACAGGTCCTGGGGCCTCTCCAGACTCCAACATAGGTGCCAATACTAAATCACCCAGGAGAGCCGCCGAGTCAAAACTCTTAAAACCAACTCCAGCTTTAGCCTCCTCCTGTTGATCGTTCCTCTGCTGGTCTGAAGACGGAGGACTAGGCTGTGACACTTTATCTGCCCGAGCTCGGGTGACAACACACGCCATGGGTTGTGTCTGGCACCGCTCGACCCACTCTTGCTCTTCCCTACTCACGTCGGCCGTCCTCTCGGCAACGACTAAGGGTAGAACCTCAGAAGCGGGCATTGCAAAGTCGTTGCCGAGAAGAAGGTCGACGCCCTCCACTGGCAGTTTCTCCACAATCCCAACATCCAATTCACGTGCCACACCATCCACCTCCAACTCCAACCGCACCAGCGGGTATGACCGAGTTGCATTAATACCCTGCACCACTACCACCCGAGCCGCATTTATAGGGTAGCCAGTCAAATTGTTCATCAGAGTCTGGGAAGCACCTGTATCACGCAAGACCTCTACTCCATGCTTGCGCCCCGCCCACATCACGCAACCCCGTCCTCTATGGTCGCAAAAAACATCCTGAGCAGGGTTCGAGCCTCTCAGGTGTTTCTGCATTGGCTGTGCCTCAGCCTCTGACGAACTGCCCCGGGCAAACTCAGAAGACTTCGGAGACACACCAATGTTGCAGGCCAAAGACACAGCTGCTGTAGGTGGTTTGCTAGGACAGACTCTTGCAAAGTGCCCCTTTTCATGACAAAGATAACACTCCAACTCCCCTCTGGGCTTCCCTTGGTACTGGGAAGGGCCCGGCCCCTTCTTAAATGGGACGGTGTTAGTCTTGTGGTCAGTCTTGGTATCATAGCTCTTGTACTTGTTTGCATAATGTATATCACTAACTCGGGGGGGTGGGGTGTCACGCCCCTTGTTACCTGCCTCACTACGCTGGGCAGACCCGCACCCACGAATTAATGATAGCCGGAGGTCAGCCATCTCAGCTGCCTCCTGTAGAGTTTTAGGGTTCTTTTCTTTAATAGTTAAAGTCATATCTGCACCAGTACACTTATAAAACTGCTCGAGCAGAAACAGCTCAGTCAACTGTTCGGCCGTCTCAGCTTTCTCAGAACGTGTCCAGTTAGCAAGTGCATCTTTTAAGTCCCGGGCATGTTCAAGAAAGGTCGCCTCCCTAGTCTTCGTAACACCCCGAAACTTCAATCGATATGTTTCTGGTTGCAACTCGTATGCCCGTAGGACAGCTCTCTTCAATACTGGGTAGTCAATGCAAGACTCTAAAGGCAGTGCATCATAAGCCTTCAGACCCTTACCCGTAAGTCTTGAGGAGACTAGAGCTGCCCACTTCTCTTCAGGCCAATTATGCTCCCTACACTTCTTCTCAAAACGATTAAAAAATTCTGTGACTTCAGTTTCACTAAATGCCGGCACCAATTTGACTAAGTGAGACAAGGACTGTTCTCTTACTTGGCCCTCACGGCCCATCCGAATCCCTGTCGACTCTGCACGAGTCTTATCTAAGTCTATCTGAGCACAATATTTCTCGGAGTCGTATCTAAGCTCAGCCTCGTGCCTCCTAGTCTCATTCTCCTGCTTCCTAGACTCAGCCTCAATCGCATACTTCCTAGACTCAGCCTCGATTGCATACCTCCTAGACTCAGCCTCCATCTCCTTCTCATGCCTCCTAGACTCATTCTCCATTTTAGCAAGCTCGAGTTTAAATATCATCTCAGGAGACAGGCCGGAAGAGGGAGCTGCCACTACTGAAGGAGGGGGGGCAAGAACTGGGGAACCACCATACGCACCGCCCGAGGGCACTCCAATCTTCCAATGCTCATCCCTCTGTGGGAGAGTGCTAACCTCCGGCAACTGAGTGGACGGCACTGTGGGAGTCGAGTGAGAGGGGATCTGGGGAGGAACCCCCCCAAACGCCCTCTCCTCCGAAACCCCATGTCGCCCACGCAACACCCAGGAAATCAGCTCCCCCTTGGACATCCCTCCTACATTGGATAGACCCAAAACCTTGGCTATCAGGTGCAAGCCATAAACATTCACCCCAGTCAGCCTCTCCTCCGTCACGTGGTACTG
The DNA here is from genome assembly GCA_037953745.1 of Lithodes maja. Lineage (NCBI taxonomy): Eukaryota > Metazoa > Arthropoda > Malacostraca > Decapoda > Lithodidae > Lithodes > Lithodes maja. The sequence goes on from JBAKBP010017408.1 coordinate 21,940, forward strand.
CTTACTCACAAAAAGTCTAGCATCCTCCTCACTAGTTACTAACGGCACCTCCTCACTTAGCATCTCTCGCTCCTCGTCAGTACTAGGGCCCGACATACTGAAGTTCACCAAAAAATTCTCGAGACAAAAGTGTTAAACTCCCTTATGCAAGCACTAATTACTAAATTAACTGGAGTCTCTTAAATGCTCTCCTAATTGCCTTACAAAAAAAAATATTCTTCAATATGTACGCTAAAGTACCAACAAACAAATGTTGTACAACTCTGCAAAAAATTATACTGTTCACAAAATCCTAAGCAAGGTCGCCATTTGTTACGACCGGGCACTCGGGTACACTAGGGCTCTTACACAGGACTCGAGTATGGCTCGCTGCCACAACGGAAACACACGATCCCAACCCCAGAGTACTGCCAGCCGAACAAAAAACGCCACTACCCTCCAGAGTTCTATCTGCTATAACGGGGTATACAAGAACTCGGTACTAGCGTTTCACACAACAGACTAATAACAAGACGGGAGTTATCTAGTCTGGTCAACAATCAAACAAAGAAGAAAGTACTACAACACTAAAGAATAGTGTTGGCCGAAGCCGAAGTAATCCACCCTTGAACTAAGAACTTAAGAAGTCCTCCACCCTCTACTTCGGATCGGCACTATTACGTTACGTTAAACAATAGTCCTCGAGCATCAAGCAAGGAATCTTCTGATAAGTTAGATGCTTCTCGAATACTCATAAGAAGTAAGTATCGGATTTTGAACAGCAATTTAATGAATAACTCACTGGTAATTAAAGGCTTTAAATTGACATAAGAAGAATTATAAGAATAAGCAATAGGATATGGCAAACATTAAGAAGAAGTACTCCGACAATGCACTGGCAATAGCCTACTAAGATTGTGCTCGTGGGCCACTAATCTCTGAAGTAGCTAAGCGTGCCACACATGAAATCAATAGTGCTTAAACAATAATATACATAAGGAGAAGCTTCAATACTATGCTGTATCTGCTGGTCGAGCAAAGTCTAGCTGGGATATCTAAGGTTAAGAGACAATGGCTGAGCAAGCGGCTCGTAGCCTAGCGAGGTCCTTAAGACTGTGCGGCCAAATTACGGTAATTGACGGGATGCTCTCTTGAGAGATCCAGATCACTAGTATCTGGTTCTCTCCTGGCGATCCTCTCAAAGTCAAGCAAATGAGATAGCACAGTGTTGGGTGGCACAGGCAAAAGCCCTCACTCGCAACACAGTGCTAAACTCCCACGGTACACAATCAAAAAGACCCCCTAGGCTTCCCACGTCTCCGTTGCAATTGTGCTGGTTCAACCAACCTAGCACTCATAGGAAATCACAACTCGAGGAACCCTATCCCAGTCTAGCATTACCTAAACCAGCAGAAAACAGGAACATGAATAATAGTACACAGGGAAATACATATACGAGTGCAACAAACATCAATCAATCCTATTCTAGTTAACCCTTCCAAAATAGGCTATCTAACAGGCACTTATCTCGTGAGAACTCAAGCGATAATACTTTGGCTGACTAAATCTGCACCAAAGGGGTCATTGAGGTTATAAACAGGGACGAGAAGAGAAGAAGGTAGGCTGTTCAGAGAGTAGAGAAAGTTCACATCAGTCGGAAGAATATGGATAGTTGCAAGGGATATGAGAGGTCGCTTTGCCTGATGAGTTCTGAGGAAAATGCGGCGGGACCTCCCTTTTTATACTCGGCCCCGTAGCGAGCATAACGGCAATCATGACGTCACATACTCTCTCAATCGGGGATCGACAAAGAACTTCCCACGCTTGAGGAGGGAGGGAGGGGGGAATTAGGCCTACCCCTCGTGGCGCGCTCACTGGTCGGTGTTACATAACTCTCTCTCTCTTCGCATCATTATATATATATAAATCCCACACACAATACTTATATCTAATGATATAAAATAGAACTCGTTGACTTAGAAGAAAACAAAATACATAATGATAATACTTATAGTACAACGGTTCACATAAACTGAGTTAGGAAACTCTACACAGACTACAGCCAAAGTTCCTGCCCTGACGATCCTAGCGAGAGTGGGGCCTGACTGGGCGTTCTGTACAGCATGCTCATACTCGACATGCGTCACACTAGGCCTGGTTGCTTACAGTGGCGGTCATGAGTGTCTGTCTTTGTTAATTCCTAAGCGATTGACAGTTAATAGTCAGACCTCATGATTGTAGCTTAACCAACTAGGCTTACCTATAAAGGGCTTAAAATAATTAGTGCTTCACCTTACCCTTTCTTTAATGGATTTAGTATTTCATTTTTTTGTCTAGTTAGATAATTTCCTTTCGATAGTTTATATTAAGGGGGATGTAAGTATTATGTAATTCTTTTTGAGTAAATTTCTTAAGTAACAGTTTGTAGTCTGACCTCATTGTAATTTAAGTTGCTTAAATTTAGACCTTAACGATGACAGATTTGAAGAAACTTAAGATTCTTAAGGGAGGGATGAAGGGAAGTTTAAATAGATGTTTAAGAGATCTTGATGAATTTTTAATAAGTGCCACGGCTGATCAGATAAAGGGTAAATTTGCTACTGTTACTAAATCGCTAGCTACTTATGATAGTTATGCTCAGCAGGTATATGGTATATTGACGGTTACTGACGATGTGGAAGAAGAAATGTCGGCAGATCTTGTGTACTTTGAGGACGTTAATACCGCATTAGCCAGACTATCTTCCACCCAAGAAACAACCTCTGTTAAGGATACCGGTACACCAAAGGCGACTGGTTTTAACCTGCCGAAGCTTACTTTGCCTACCTTTTCCGGGGATTCGGCTACCTGGACTGGATTTTGGGATGTTTTTGAGTGTTCCGTCCATCATAATAAAACGCTCACATCCATCCAAAGGTTCACATATCTCCGTGGTCAATTGAAAGGGGAGGCATTGAAGTTAGTCGAGGGGTACAAGCTAGAAGCTACCAGCTACGAGTCTGCAGTGGAGTTGCTGAAGAGAACTTACGGGAGAGTGGAAGTCATCAAGACCGCTTTAATTACCAAATTCTTCACACTAGATCCTCCATCCTATGATGTGGCGGACCTAAAGGAGTACTATGCCTCCTTTGAGAGCCTCCTCCGATGTATGGAGACAATGGCCGTCACCAAGGAGGAGATATTTAGTGTGAATATCTTGAATAAGATACCCTCTCCCCTAAGGGAAATCTTAAGACGACAACTAAGCGACTCTCCACTAAACTTGGAAGCGTTAGTGCAGGTGTACCAGACTGAAGTCTTCAATATGGAGAGTACTGGACACTACCGACAAGTGGAGGTGTCGCCATCTACTGCAGCTTTCCCGGTACAGACTTCTCCTAAACAGAAAAGGCCAATATCCTTGGGTTGTAAGTTGTGCAGTGTCCACGGTCATCTGTGGTATCAGTGTCCTAAGTATCCTAAGGCTACACAGAAGATTAGCAAGGCTAAATCGCTTAAGTTATGTACCAGCTGTCTGGCAAGAGACCACTTCAACAGTACCTGCACCAATTCCTACATCAAACCTTGTAAGTATTGCAAGGGGAAACATTGGTTTTCCCTTTGCACCCAGTCTGATCGGCACGAGGGCAAAGAAAAGGGGAGAACCCCCAAAGAGTCACATGAGAAAGGTAAGAGCGAGGGTGATAAAGTATCTGCCATGTCCATTGCTTCTCGAGAATGTCAATTGCTTCCTACTATGATGCTGCCAGTAGTGGGGAGTAATAATAATACTATAATGACGCGCACCTTACTTGACCAGTGCTCACAGAGGTCATTCGTTCTGCGGTCATCATTACCCCAGCTCAAGTGTACCAGCAAGGGTCAAGAGAATTTGCGTCTCCATGGTTTCACTGGTGAAATAGATTCCAGTGACTATGATATTGTGGAGATTTCATATGTTTATAGAAAAAAAGTATGTCCCATCAAGGCTGTTGTGGTCGACACACTACCCAGTTTCTATATAGCATCAGAGATTCAACCACATTTGAAATATCTCAGAAGCAAGGGGTATAAACTGGCTGATGATCAACTCTCTGCTAACAATGGTATTATGCTACTGGTCGGAGCTGATTATTACTACGACCTGGTTCACCCTGGATATCGGCGGGTGGATAAGCTGATAATGCTCCCCACGATCCAAGGTTATGCCATTTCTGGATCCTATGCCACTTCCTCTCAAGACACACAGGTGGAGGTGGTTACGGTCCTCAAGGTAGCAGTAAGCCCCATAGATAAATATATTAGGCCAAATGTGCCTGATAATACATGTACTGATATAGATAAGCTATGGGACTTGGACAATATTGGAATTGACCCACATGAACTTGATCGTGAGTCCAAGCTAGCGTTAAGCTCGTATGAAGAGACTGTAACGTATGACTCTGGCAGAGGTCAGTATGTGGTAAGGCTCCCTTGGAATGATAACAAGAGTAAATTACCTACTAATTTCCATCTAGCACTTGGTAGGTTACGTGGCCTTCAGAAGCAGTTTGTCAAGGATCCAAGTTATTGCGAGACTTATGCGGCAGTTTTAGCCGAGCAGGTACAACGTGGATTTGTGGAGAGAGTAGATCTCAATGAGTATGGGGATAACATCCATTACCTTGCTCACCATGGGATTAAAAAGGACAGTTCCACCACTCCTGTTCGTATTGTGTATGACTGCTCTGCTAAATCTAGTGATCGCTCCTATAGCCTGAATGATTGTCTGTACACGGGTCCGTCCCTGGTCTCTGATCTAGCGCAAATTATGTTGCGCTTCAGATGTCATAAGTTTGCATGGGTCGCCGATATTGAGAAGGCCTTCCTGATGCTTCAACTCCATCGTGAAGACAGGGACTCGACAAGATTTTTATGGCCACGGGACCCAATGGATCTAGATTCAGAGTATCTGGTCTACAGGTTCAGAGTCGTCTTATTCGGGGCGACCTGTTCCCAGTTCCTTCTCAACGCTACTATCTTGCGTCATCTTGAGGAGGCTGGACTAGATCCTGACTTCAAGAATGAGATCAAGCAGGGGATCTATGTGGACAATCTTCAAGGCACCGGAGACAATGAAGATTTATTGCTCAAGAGATGCTGGGAGATCCGTGATATATTTGCCAAGGCTCATTTATACTTAAGAGAATGGGCCACTAATAGTGATCTTTTGAAAGGTCAATTTACTTCTGACGGTGTAGCTACTGAGAATAGTGAGGTGAAGTTTTTAGGCCACAAATGGGACACTACCACAGATTGTATATCCTTCTGTCACACCCCATGCGGCAGTGAGCTTATGACCAAGCGAAACTGCTTAAGCTTGTCAGCGAGGTTGTTTGATCCCCTAGGTTTTTTGCTGCCTGTAACAATCCGTGCTCGTATGTTTTTACAGCAACTGTGGCGGCTAAAACTAGATTGGGATACGCCCCTCCCGATTGAGTTACAAGATACTTGGCAGTTGATTCGGTCGGACCTTTCCACATGTTGCAAGGTCCAACTAAATCGTCAGGTTATTAGTGGTCAACAGGTGGATCTACATGCCTTTTCTGATGCTAGTAATAGTGCGTACGGTACTGCCATATACATATGCAATGGTAGTGAAGCGACGCTGGCTATAGCGAAGGCCAAAGTAGCCCCTATAAAGAAGATTACAGTTCCTAAATTAGAACTTACTGCATTGCTTCTGTCTGCTCGTCTAATAAAGTTTACACTGGATGCTTATGCAGACATACTACAGATTAATAACGTCTATGTCTGGAGCGACAGTCAAATAGCACTTTCATGGGTACACAGCCAGAAAGTGTTACCTGTTTATGTTTCTAATCGCACTGATGAGATACATAACTTAGTTCCTACGGCTAAATTTCGCTATGTTAGCACCAGGGATAACCCCAGTGACATAATTTCCCGGGGGATCTCGGCGCAACAGTTTATGTCGTCCTCTATTTGGTGGCATGGACCTCCATGGCTTACATCTCCAACTGAATGGCCTCAGGATTTCAGGGAATACATATCTGATCCTTCAAGTCGGCCCCAAGATGATGTGTTAAGTAGTTCGACTGTGAGTACTACACATCAGGATAACAAGTTGGTAGAGTGGGAACGTTACGGCAGCTATGATCAAGTAATACGGGTATTTGCATGGATATACCGTTTCATTAACAACATGAGAAGTCGGGCTCACGGGTCTTTCCTTAGTGAAGATTCGAAGCATATCAGACTCCATGAATTGAGATCAGCAGAAGCAAAACTAATATGTTTAGTACAAAAGGAATCTTATCCTACTGAACATCAAATCCTGAGCAAGGAGTCAAAGGCCAAACCCTCAAACTTAATGAGGCAGCTAGGATTATATATGGAAGGAGGCATTATTAAGTGTAGAGGCAGGATACAAAAAGCGGACATTACTGATTCTGCGAAATATCCTGTCCTCCTTAGCTCCTCTCATTTGATTACCAAACTGTTGATTCGCCAATGCCATAGGACCTGCCTACATTTTGGCGTAAATTATGTTCTGGCGTATATGCGACAACGTTGGTGGATCCCTAAGATGCGACAAGCAATTAAAGGGATCCACAATAGCTGTACTATCTGTAAAAGATTACAGGGTAAGCCTTACTCCCCAGTTGATCTACCTCCCTTGCCTGAGTTCAGGGTACAAAGGACTGAACCATTTCAGGTAACCGGGGTAGACTACACCGGAGCGATTCATGTTAGAGAATCGCCCGGTAATATCATAAAGGTATATGCCGTCCTATTCACATGTGCGGTAACCAGAGCGATTCATATTGAATTGATTGACGACCTATCCAGTGAGGGTTTTTTGCATACTCTAAGACGCTTTGCAGGCCGCAATGGTTTCCCTCAAATTATTATGAGCGATAATGCGACTTGTTTTGTCGGGGCCTCTAAATATCTCCAGAGTTTAATGGATGACCCGCAGGTTGTGGCTACCCTCACTGGAAAGGGTTGTCAGTGGAGATTTATACCAGCACGTGCACCATGGTTCGGGGCGATTTGGGAGAGAACAATCGGTATCGTCAAATCTGCCTTGAAGAAGGTACTAGGAAGGGCACTGGTGACCAGCCGGGAGTTGCAAACCATCTTAATAGAAATTGAGATGTCAGTCAACGACAGGCCCTTGACCTATACCTCGGCAGATGTTGATGACCTCTTACCCATTTCGCCTTCCATGATGACACGTGGACGAACCCTTAATACCTTTCCTAAATCGTCCGTAAATGACTAAGATCTGCTAGACCCTACGTTCGGCAATGCTGACGCCACACGTCGTCGCTTCCAGTATGTAAACAAGGTGTCAGACGATCTATGGAAACGGTGGACCCAAGAATATTTGCTGTCTCTTCGCGAGCGTTACTCTCATAAGATCAAAGGGACGAATCAACGATGGCCTCGTATCGGGGATATCGTCCTGATTCATGAGAGCGTCCTAGGTTATTTTGGAAGCTTGGGAGGATTATCGATTTGTTCCAGGGCATTGATGGTCTTATAAGGGTTGCTAGAATACGAACTTCGACTGGGGTTACTACTCGCCCAGTCGTAAGGTTATATCCCCTGGAGCAGGATGTAGAACTGCCGGATGATCCTGGCGTCTCTACTGATACCCCTCCGCGGAAGAGTGCTGGTGACAGTACTCCTCAAGGTGGGGCAGCTGATAATGAGAAGGATGATCCTCCTCAGGCTTCAGGTGGCGCTCGTCCCAAAAGGAGGGCGGCTATGAGTTCCGTGGATCTTTGGAGATCAAAGATCAAACTAGGTGATCTTTGACTTCGATGTCCTTTTGTTGTTCTCTGTATATAGCTCCTGTATATCATTTTTGGTGGCGGGCAATATGTCGGGAATAGGGTAATGATCCCGACAGTTTTAGGTCCATTAGGACATTTGAATTTGGCGGTATCGTATCGCATGTACGATTTCGGCTGGTTCTTTGTGTATTGTAGTTTATTCTTAAGTTAGGTTAAATATTAACTGTAATGTATAAATATCTACATCAGCTCTAGATGTATTATGAAACCAAGTTATGGGTTATAATTATTATGAGCCGGCAGCCATATGTAATTTCGCGAAGCGATCGGACGCCGGCCCTGAGTCTCTCAATCAACACCATACCTTCAACATCTCCTCCCCCGGCTCTGACTCAACCCACAGTTCACCATGTGCTACAACTAACCAAATATAACAACAGTCCTACATCACCAGTCCTCTAAGCTAAGTTCATTGTATGATATTGTATTATGTGAACATTCCTACATGTCATGCAATTGAACTAGCCGTTTGTGGGGGACTGGATTAAACCTATCGACGAATACCTCGTTGGTAAATATATATTAATATTTTATAATACTATTTGTTGGGAGATATCCTGTACCAGTGATATACAATTTAACCTTTATATAAATTCCCGACAGTCTGTACGCTGTGGAAAAATGTTTTTGCACGTCTAACTCTGTCATTACTTGACACATCATCTCACTGGTAAAGTTAGATCCCTGGTCACTTTGGATATCTTTTGGAATGAATGCCTACTTTAGTGAAAAGATGCAATAAGTAAGAGGCAATGGTTTTGGCCTTAATGTTCTTCAAAGGGAAAGCTTCAGGGTATCGGGTAGCGGCACACATGACAGTCAAAAGATATTGGTTTCCTCTTTGTTTTGGGAAGGGGTCCTACACAATCTATGACTATTTTTTCAAAGGGCTCTGACATGACAGGGATAGGCTTAAGAGGTCCTTTGGAGATTACTTCATTTGGCTTACCCACCAGTTGGCAAGTGTGACAAGAACGGACAAAGTTACACATCTTTCTTCATTCCTGGCCAAAAAAAAAAAGATTTAGTATTTTCCTGTAGGTGTTGGTTTGACCTAAGTGTCCTGCTAGTTTATCATGAGCTAGCTCCATGACAGAAGAACGGATGGATGAAGGGATGAGGATTTGATGTGTAGTAGACCATGTATCTGTGTCACGCTTATCAGGTGTGTGGATGCTACGCATGAGAACTCCATCATGTGTTACGACCGGGGCTACGAATAAAACAAGGGCACTTAATGATTGGACTAGTAATAGGGCACTATGCAACAACGGTACGCTAGATCCAAACCCTCGAACTTATATGCCGGCGAACAAAAAAACCTATACCCTCCAGAGTTAATCTGCGATAACGGGGTATACTTAACTGGGCATAAATGTACTCTACTTCAGGCTAACCCACACTGGTATAGCCTGATAACAAACAAGATGCAAGTTACGTTAAAATGCATAAAAGGGAAGCTATGGAAAGATCAATTAAATCACTGCAAGATTTAATACAATAAAAAGATGCTTCAATACAGTTACTCTAAACAACAATAAACTCTTCACTCCTATCTGAAAGAAAGTGAAGTATAGTCTTACAGCATAGACCTGGAAACTTCTGAAGAAAGTCTGATGCTCATAAGATGCTCGTATCTTAAACTATATAAAGGCAGGAGGCAGGACACTACACTTGTAGACTGAATACACTAAAAGATAGGACATATAATGTTAACGGACACGAGAATACTATAAATGTGCAACGGTAGTAATGCTCGACACTAAAAGAAATACTTCCTCATCAACGAAACAGTGCGGCTCAGCAACAACCTAGACTAATAAATGCTGTGAATAATAATGCGTACATATCAAAGAGCTTATATTAAATACTAATAAGTGTCTACTCGATTAATAATGTCTAGCTGGAATACTCTAGGTAAGGAACGGCGGTTGAGCAAGACAGGCTCGTAGCCTAGCGATGTCCTTAAGACTGCATCTTTTAAGTTACGTTAATTGACTGGGGTGGTCTCTTGATAGATCCAGATCACAAGTATCTGGTTCTATCCTGGCGACCATCAAAAGACAAGCAAAGAGGCAGCAAATGTGGAACTGGAACAGGCCAAAGCCCTCAGTCAACACAATGCTGCACTCGCAAAAAGACGCAGCCGAAAAGACAACCCAGGCTACCACAGGACCGGTCGAAGTCGTGTAGGTATAAACAAACCATACACACATCGGAGACAACAACTACAGTAACCTTATCCCAGTCTAGTATTAAATAAAAGAGCAGAACACTAAATCAATAATGGAGACACACACCGAGTTCTTAACCTCTACTAACGAAGAACCCTCACACCTATTCTAAGTACATGTAAAAAAAAAAATATCTCAGAGGACGGCGCATGCAATACAATGGGCCGGCTATGGAAACCGTATCCAGAACCCAAGGGGATAAGTAATTGAATAAAGGTGAGGAGCAATGGAAAAGAAGAAGGTCAGAGAGAGAGACATTGGTAAAGGGGGTGATCGGGAGAGAGTATGCAAAGGGATGTTAGAAGCATGCACGCCAAGCCTGTCCTGAGGAGAACAGCTCCTGTGGACCGCAGGAGCCCACAAAGGCGCGATGGTCGGCCAATCACGGGCCGATACGTCACAAGGCAGCAGGCCCCTAGGACACGCCAGGAACCACCAGCCAATCAAAGGCGAGGGAAAGCCCGCGCGAGCGGGAAAACTCCTCCGAGCGAGGCAGAACATACATACGCACGCACATATTACCACCTCGCTGCCTATATCTCTCTCTCTCCTTAACTCTTACACAATGCATCTTATATTCTATTAATGATATAAAATACTTTCCGTTGTCACAGACTAAAAGAAAGACCACCACTGGACTGTCTGTGACAATGAGAGCACAAGGAAAGAAAGAACAACATTCTCGGATAACTGTAGCCCATTTCGATGTTCCTGGCGAGCGCTAGTGGCTAACGAGAGGCGATTCTGCCCACGCTGGTAGGCGTCACACATGATAGTAAATGCTCGGATTCTTTCCATTTAGAGAAGTGTAATCAGCAACATGTCTAAATTTTGCAAGAGTTTCATCAGATTTTTGAGCTTTAATGAGATTCTCTTTAGACATGATCTGAGTGAACAATGTCTCCTGACTTGATGTAAAGGGAGAATCATGGGATACTAAGTTTTGAGAACGAGTAACTGCACATACAGGAAATATAATTTATGAGGGGTCTCTTTATCCATCCTCTCTGAAGGACTGGTAAGTAAGGGAGCTTCTCTCCACTTCAAGGCAGGAATCAGCCCATCTCCAGCCAAGTAATTTCCCAGAAGGAAGAAAACTCCAGGCACAGGAAGGTCCTGCTCAAGGATGGCTACTTTAATCGTTCCCCGGAGTAACCCACTGTTAAGCACTATTTCAGCCATGTTAACTACTTTATTTGAATTAAAGAAATTAAGCTGGCTAACTTCCCCTGTATATCTATTCTCAACTAAGGGCAAAGCTTTCTTTACTAATATGCTCTGGGCCGAGCCTGTATCCCTCAGAATTGTGACTGGATATTCCCTGGAATGTTCAAGAGTGGAGACGGTTCTTGGAACCTTGAAAGCAGAGAAAATATCAGATGACTCAATTGATTGAATGCATGTCACTGGTTTTCCAGTAGGTATGACAGATGGTGAACGAGAAGTGGCAATAGTGAGTTTGTAGGCAGATGAAGTTTTACAGCTAGGGTGTTGACATTGACGGATGTTATGCCCTGTCCTTTTACAATATGTACAAAATTCCTCATTTATTTTTTGATCTTTTGGTGTGGGATTTGAAGAACTTTGCAGCAGCCGACTTCAGACACGGGGTAATTACTAGAGGGGAATCTAACAGCTGGTGTCCTAGACTTGTCTCGGTTTGGAATGCCCCTGTGAATTAAGCATAAGAATCTGCCAACTTGGCACTCTTAGTGTCACTTTCACCCTTCTCCTCAACGTACACCAGGATATTGAGTGGTAGTCTTCGTTTCCATTCTTCAAGGACCATCAGGTTAACTAAGTCTGTGAATGTGGTGATACGGGAAGAGTCCAGCCACTTCTTAAACATTCGAAACTTTTCCATTGCAAACTCTAAGAATGTGTGCGTTTCAGGCTTGCAGTAGTTTCTAAACTGTATACGATAACTGTCAGGGGTTATAGAATATGCATCAAGAATGGCGTTCTTTACAAACTCATAATCATCAATGTTTTCAAGGTTAGAGAAAATAGTGGAAGCTTTTCCTACTAATTTAGGGTGAAGTAGCCACGTCCACTCCTCTTTAGGCCATTTAAGGTGTGCAGCGGTCTTTTCAAAAGTCTGGAAAGAAGCTTCCGGATCTTTCTCATTGAAAGTTGGAACTAAGGAGATATTCTTAGCTAAGTTGAAAGACTTCTTCAGTTTCTCTTGCTCTAGCTTTTCTGCCTCGAGTTTTTTTGGTTTCTTCTAGATTTTGGATTTTTGCTATTTCTAACGGTCTGTTTGCATTCTCAAAATGTTCCTGCTTTTGTAGCTTAAGTTCCAACTGCCTATCTTTTTCCTTTTCCTGCTGAAGTATGGCTAACCGTTCCCTTTCAAAGGCTAGGCGCTCTCCTGACCATACATCCTGATTTGATCTATCAAGTCTCTCAGGTGTTTCACTTTGTGTATCCTCATCATCTATCATAGATTTATGCATAGAAAGACTAGCCGGAGTAAACTCATCTACGGCTTCAGACGGTAAGAATTCTCTAGAAACTAATTCTTCTATGACTATGTTTTTGATAATTTCTTTAGTATGTGAACTCTCAAAAGGTATGTCAAAGTGAACAGCAATATACTTCCATTCATCCTTAGAAATAACTTTATTTAAGAGTTTGTCAAGAGAGGGCTCATTACAAAACGCTTTTAATCTAAACTTTTCAGTAATTTTGAAAGATTTAATTAGGGTTCCGAAGGCTATCGCTCAACTAAACATAAGAGTGTGGCAAAAATAAAAATAAAAAATCTCAAAACTTACACATGAATTGGATATGAGCAGCACAGACTGGTACATACTAGATACTCAACAGTTGCTACGAAAACTATGGATCAGAGGCAAGGATATTGGGCAAGTATATACCAGTAATGATTTTCATACTAATGTTTCAGGCAAAGACACTAATCTCCTCCAATCAAAGATAATTAATGTGAAAACCGACAGACAAGAACGCAAGCAAGTAAACTGAACTATCCCTCATTTCTTAAACAAAAGTATAAAAGTGATAACACGATCCCAAAACAATAGAATAAGAGGAGTGGCATGAGAGAGCTATATGCAGCAAGATCCTACTTCTACTTATTCAAATTATTAGAAGATGGTGATCATGTTCGGTCTATCCATAGTTTTGTATTCTTATGGAAGACGAGTATGAGAGGTACATCCTACTCTGACATTAAATGGAGATTCAGGTGGATGACCGATGTGCGGTGGGTTAACTACCGTCACATGAGGATACTCTGATATTCCTGCTACCGTCTGTCAAGGTATTTAATATATAAACGGGTATGGAAGAGTAGGAGGGATTTGATGAGTGTCACTTTGAAACTACAAATGGTGAATAAATTATAGTCTCTTAAATTTCTAGAATAATTTAATATTACCCAGCTACGTAAACCAACATAAAGGAAGGCATTATTTAAGCAGCGTGAACAATAAAACAAAAAGGACTATAGCATAGTGATAAATTTCAATGTTCAAGTCTGAAGAAAACAAAATATTACAATTATATCAATTAAACTTAATGAAACTTGATTAATTGATCAAATGAACAAGAGATCCCGTCAGGCCCCCACTTGTAACAATTCAAAGTATTGCTCAACATATATTGTAATCTTAAATTATTTGGCCTCAAGACTCTAGGTATGGGAACTTCAAACCGTACAAGAGACTGAATTTGATAGGTAGGTATTCAGTAGATATGGTATGGGTAGATTTCTTATAGGGATATTATTCTTATAGAGTTACTTCATTAATATTCCAGTGCTTAGCTAGTTTTATAGTATATGTTCAAGGATTAACCAACCAAGCTTCATTAATGCCTATTCTAATAGGATTTCAAAACCAAGAAATAATTTAATTATTATTATTAAGGTAAAGTAAAGTTAAAGATTAATATAATTAAAAGAAATTTGAATTACTAATTGAATTATTTACAGAGTGATTAAATATTAAAAGTAAAATATTAGTTATAACTCTTACAAATAAAAATAAATAAATATAAATATATAAACAAATATTATAAACTAAAAAACATGAAATTATGACATTGAAATATAGTCACGTGCTCAATCCCGGTTAATGAGGATTGTTAGCCTAGGCGTCACACTCTCTAGTTGGTAGGTTGAAGAGAAGGTAAGTAACAACCCGACTGTACTCCAGGTATTCACAAAGACACCACCCCGAGCTATAGTCCAAGTAACACTGAAGGTAGTCTAAAAATAAGATCACTCATAGACTCGGGAAAGAGCTGGTCACTAAGAAAAGAAACTCGCCCCCTAGTGGTGTGGGGCGAGTTAACGATCATTGAAGAGTATATACAAAGGTTGATGGCGCTGGTGTGGTGCTTTGAAGCTCCATGTAGAGGTAGAGTTGGTTGGATGAGGCTTCAGGAAGGGTTGAGCAGGCTCGGAGTGTGGTGCTTTGAAGTTCCATGTAGAGGTAGAGTTGGTTGGATGAGGCTTCAGGAAGGGTTGAGCAGGCTCGGAGTGTGGTGCATGGAAGCTCCATGTAGAGGTAGAGTTGGTTGAATGAGGCTTCAGGAAGGGTTGAGCAGGCTCGGAGTGTGGTGCTTTGAAGCTCCATGTAGAAGTAGAGTTGGTTGGATGAGGCTTCAGGAAGGGTTGAGCAGGCTTCGGAGTGTGGTGCTTTGAAGCTCCATGTAGAGGTAGAGTTGGTTGGATGAGGCTTCAGGAAAGGTTGAGCAGGCTCGGAGTGTGGTGCTTTGAAGCTCCATGTAGAAGTAGAGTTGGTTGGATGAGGCTTCAGGAAGGGTTGAGCAGGCTCGGAGTGTGGTGCTTTGAAGCTCCATGTAGAGGTAGAGTTGGTTGGATGAGGCTTCAGGAAGGGTTGAGCAGGCTCGGAGTGTGGTGCTTTGAAGCTCCATGTAGAGGTAGAGTTGGTTGGATGAGGCTTCAGGAAGGGTTGAGCAGGCTCGGAGTTTCGAGGGACGTAACAAGGGTCACCAGCTTATTTTATCTTTCTCTCCTTTTCTCTCTTTCCCTGCCTTGTATCCATTCGGCCCCATTTAGCCAACTGTTTTAAAACGTTTATCCCCATCCAGGTGTCGATTTCTTCCTGGCGAGCGATAGCGAGCCAGCATTGTTTGGAGAAATCCGGCTTCGCTGGAGAAATTTTTCTATCAAAAAATTTACAAATTTAGCTTGCTGTCAAAAAATAAAATATATATATATGCTGGCTCGCTACCGCTCGCCAGGAAAATATTAACCCTTTCAGACTCATATGACGCAGAGGTTGCCAGATTAGCAATAAGAAATAGAGTTCTCTCACTCTTATAATTACCTCTCCAAAATTAGTTTTCTGCCCACAGCTAACTCAAAGACAACTGCAGAGGTTGAAGTAACTAAACTAAAGGTTTCTAAATACCCCTGATGACAACAAAGGTTTTAAAGTATCCCTAATAGGCTCAAACTCGCGTCATATGTCGAAGAGGGTTAACACCTGGATGGGGGTAAGCGTCTTAAAATAGTTAGCTGAATGGGGCTGAATGGATACAAGCCAGGGAAAGAGACAAAAGAAGAGAAAGATAAAACAAAAAAGCCAGTGACCCCCCTTAACATTGGATGACAACATTATTGTGCAGTCTGTTATATCGCCCCCTCACTCTACCCACTCCACGAAAATGAATCCACGGAGCACTTATTACAAGAAGGATGTGCAGCCTCATAAATGAATCCACGGAGCACTTACTACAAGAAGGATGTGCAGCCTCATAAATGAATCCACGAAGCACTTACTACAAGAAGGATGTGCAGCCCCATAAATGAATCCACGAAGCACTTACTACAAGAAGGATGTGCAGCCTCATAAATGAATCCACGAAGCACTTACTACAAGAAGGATGTGCAGCCTCATAAATGAATCCACGGAGCACTTACTACAAGAAGGATGTGCAGCCTCATTAATGAATCCACGGAGCACATACTACAAGAACGATGTGCAGCCTCATAAATGAATCCACGAAGCACTTATTACAAGAAGGATGTGCAGCCTCATACATGAATCCACGGAGCACTTACTACAAGAAGGATATGCAGCCTCATAAATGAATCCACGGAGCACTTACTACAAGAAGGATGTGCAGCCTCATAAATGAATCCATGAAGCACTTACTACAAGAAGGATGTGCAGCACCATAAATTAATCGACGAAGCACTTACTACAAGAAGGATGTGCAGCCTCATAAATGAATCCACGAAGCACTTACTACAAGAAGGATGTGCAGCCTCATAAATGAATCCACGGAACACTTACTACGAAAAGGATGTGCAGCCTCATAAATGAATCCACGAAGCACTTACTACGAAAAGGATGTGCAGCCTCATAAATGAATCCACGGAGCACTTACTACAAGAAGGATGTGCAGCCTCATAAATGAATCCACGAAGCACTTACTACAAGAAGGATGTGCAGCACCATAAATGAATCCACGAAGCACTTACTACAAGAAGGATGTGCAGCCTCATAAATGAATCCACGAAGCACTTACTACAAGAAGGATGTGCAGCCTCATAAATAAATCCACGGAACACTTACTACGAAAAGGATGTGCAGCCTCATAAATGAATCCACGAAGCACTTACTACGAAAAGGATGTGCAGCCTCATAAATGAATCCACGGAGCACTTACTACAAGAAGGATGTGCAGCTTCATAAATGAATCCACGGAGCACTACTACAAGTAGGATGTGCAGCCTTATAAATGCTCAAAATCTCTCAAATATTTACGACGGCATTTCTTCTTACATGAAGTAGTGAAATAGAAAAATAGGAAGTGTTATCAACTCTGCGAAGCAGTGTGGTATCGCACACACAGATCCCACCCGTATACTGTGCATCACCATTCAGCTTGTCTGTCTGTCGTCGTCTGTCATCGTCGTCGTCCTTCGTCGTCGTCGTCCGTCGTCGTCGTCGTTGTCCGTCGTCATCGTCGTCGTCCGTCTGTCTGTCCGGAAACTCCTGCTAGACCGTTTGATGGATTTTCACCAAATTTCACTGGTATATTCAGTTGGTCAATGCAAAGGTCAGTCCAAAAGAAATATTCCATTTAACTTAAAGGTCAAGGTCAAAGGTCAAGGTTAAAAATAAGGTCAATATTTTATATTTTTTAGTTCTAACTCAAATATCTTAATTTTCACTATACAAGTTACTTGTAACTTATATATCATATTGACCAAATTTTAGGTAAATATTCTTAAGAGTAAGGTCAAAGGTCAAGGTCAAAGTTCAAAATAAGTTTTTCACTAGTATTTCTTATACTAACTGTTAGATTCTCACTAGGCTTACCATGTATATATTCGGAATACCTAGTCCAAGGTCATACAATAAACTATACAATTCCATAAGAATGGTCAAGGTCACAGGTCAAGGTCAAACAAAAGGTCAATATGCTATTTTCTTTACTTTTCATGCAAACTTCACACAATTTGGCGAGATAGTTGCACTTTATATGAAAAGGAAAATAACATATTTGGACACACATATCATAAGGTCAAAGGTCAAGGTCAACTATTCTATTAATATATATGAAACTAACTGATGGGTTTTAATGAAATTAGGCATGCTTAATTGATTTTCCGGGGCAATGTCAATAAAAAAAAATAAAAAAATACTCTTACATAAAGGTCCTGGTCACAGGTCAAGGTCAAAGGTCAACTTTTACTATTTATTTTACTTTTTTCTCAAATGTCTTCATGTTCACTATACAAGTTACTGGTAACCTTGATATTGTATTGCCCAAATTTTAGATAAATATTCTAAAGGGTAAGGTCAAAGATCAGGGTCAAAGGTCAAACCAGGTTTTCTACTAGTATTTCTTATACTAACTGTTAGATTTTCACCAGGCTTACCTGTATATTCGGAAATCCTAGGCCAAGGTCATGCAAGACACTATACAATTCCATATGAAAGGTCAAGGTCACAGGTCAAGGTCAAATAAAAGGTCAATATGCTATTTTCTTTACTTTTCATGCAAGCTTCACAACATTTGGCGAGATAGTTGCACATTAGGTGGAAAGGAAAATAATAAATGTTGAGACATACAAAGGTCAAGATAGAGGTCAAAGGTCAAGGTCAACTATTCTATTGATATATATGAAACTAACTAATGGGTTTTAATGAAATTAAGCATGCATATTTGATTTTCATGGGCAATGTCAATGCAAACAAACATTTACTCTTACATAAAGGTTAAGGTCACAGGTCAAGGTCAAAGGTCAACTTTTGTTATTTATTAACAACAAATACTCAACATTTGGAAAACTGGCTGTGTTATGGCTTACTACTTGAATATTTTATATATAAAATTTCACATAAATATTGTAATAGTTAAGGTCAGAGGTCAAGGTCAAAACAAGACTATTTGTCATTTTCCCTAAAGTCCTCCTAGACTGTTTAATGTATTGTCACAAAATTATACAGGCAAATTCAGTTGGTCAATGCGACAACCATCCAAATATATGTATTTTATTTTAAGTCAAAGGTCAAAGGTCAAGGTCATAGTATATGATCACAATTTGTAATAAATAAGTTTTTATACGAATTACACCATATTCATAATGCTGGTTAATACGAATATTGCTGTTAACACCCAAAGAGCGGCTGCTGGAGTATATTTCACCGGCATTTTTTTTTACTATAAATGGCGTTGTTTCCGTGCTATTTTTCATGCATAAACAAGAGCCAGAGCGTAATAGAATTATGTATCCTTAAAAGGGCGTAAATTGAGCTTTCCATTGACACCAGAACCATCCTTCTACGATCACTGGTTGTCTTGCAACGATCGTGCAACCGAAGGGCAAAACCGCTAAAATACGGTCATTTCGTTACATAATTACATGTGTAGCGAGGGAGGGAGGGTGGAGTAGTGTGGAGTACATGTCAGTAGACCCACGACGGCCGTGGCGAGTGGTCATGAGGTAACCTACGCTCCTCCCGTCGCTCGTCTCTCTCTCAGAGCCAATATTGCGCCAAAATTGCACTCAGACTTAAGTCGGGCCCCACCACATTGTCCAGCTTTTTAGATACGGACTTAAGTCGGGCCCCACTAAAGAAGGGTTAAGCTAACTAAATCCTCAATAAGAAATTATAAGGTCGAAGGTCAAGGTCAAAGGTCGAAATATGATTTTTACTAGTATTTCTTTTTTAATGTAAGATTCTCATTAGGCATAACATGCATATTCGGAATGCCTAGACCAAGGTCATACAAGAATAAACATAATTCCATTTGATAGGTCAAGGTCACAAGTCAACGTCAAAAATTAGGTCAATATGCTAATGTCTTTACTATTGATGTAAATTTCACAAAATTCGTTGAGACAGTTGTGCTTTGAGGGAAAATTAAAATGTTAAATTTTCACATATCATGAAGGTCAAGATGAAGGTCAAAGGTCAAGGTCAACTCTTCTTGTAATACCTCTGAAACTAACTGATGCTCTTTAATGAAATTTGACACATTTATTTGATTGTCTAGGGTTACATCAAAGCAAACAAAAATATAATCCTACATAAAGGTCAAGGTCATAGGCCAAGGTCAAAAGTTAACCTTCATCATAAAAAAAACAATTTTTGATAAGCTGACAACGTTTAGTTGCATTTTACTTAGATAACATATATTTCAATCATATACTGTATATATATATATATATATATATATATATATATATATATATTATGATACTTAAGGTTTACGGTTAAGGTCACAGAACAAAAGAAGAGTGTTAATAATATTCTTTAAACGCTTCCTTGACTGTTTAACCCTTTGTGTACCGGTGACGTCTTTTGTATTGTATTCTACCTATAAATAAGACGATTTTGTGGAGCTTATGAAGGATCTGTGGTAGTAAAAAGGGTTAATTAAGATAGTTGAAAGCCTGCTAATTTTATGGAGGCCCTTCATAAACTAAATCAAATCATCTTAATATCCAGTATGAAAATGAAACTGACAGAACTGTACTAAACGGGTTACGTATCGTCACCAAATTTTGCTGGCAAATTCGGTTGGTCAATGCAATGCTTGGCCAAATTTTGTGTTTTTGTTATTCAAAGGTCAAGGTGAATGGTGAAGGTCACAGATCATGGTCACTATTTCTTTCTTATATATATTTTATATTTGAATTACACCATATTCAAAATGCTACATAATAGTGTTATGCTGACCTTATTATAGATAGATACTCCAATGGTTAAGATTCAATGTGATCATAAATGTAATTATATATATATATATATATATATATATATATATATATATATATATATATATATATATATATATATATATAATATATAATTATATACTCCCAGGCGGACATGAAACACCACCGACAGTCAGGACGAGTGTCTATGTTTTAATCCAGTACACACAAGTATCCTCTATCACGATGTGGTATAGTGGATTAAGGTATGGGCACTTGTTCTGACTGTCGGCAAGTCCGGCTGTGAGTATAAAAACATTTAATATATATACAGTATATATACTGTATATAAACCGATTGTACCTAAGAGATTCAATACTTTTTGCTGAATTCTAGGTCGCAGAGTTGCGTATGCATTTTTTTTTTTTTTTTTTTTTTGGTAATGCGAAACTGCACACCTACTTTATTATAAGGTACAGTATATAGTTTATGTTCTTCTATGTGTTTGTAAACGAGCATGCTTGACATTATTCCCCGTACACTTGTTGTCAGATTCTTTATTAATGAGTGTCATGCATTTATACATGTGTGGTGGGCTGGATCTGTCAACATGAGGGTTGGTGTCCTCTACTTCCCATAGCCAGTTCTGACTTTACCTGTTTCTTCATTCTTCTTCCTATCTATTATTTTCTGAAAGTGGTGAAGGCAGTGGGGCCATAATGGTGTGCCCCATGGTTCCCTAGTGTCTTACTCTCACAGACCACTGGTACAAGTCATCCTTTCTCTCTGACGTAGGGATGCAGCGACCCCACCACCCGCCACTTCGGTGGTGCAGTCAGCCTCTGTAGTAATTACTGTGATTTCTTGGTACTGCCTTATTGTAGCACGGATATGGCTGGTGTGGGGCGATTTCGCCTGGTGCAAGTTCTTCAGGAGGACTTTGTTGAGTCTTGCTGATACACTATTAGCGCTATACTAACTTTAGCCACTATGATGACATGATGGGGCTGTGTTGTGGCAAGTTATTATACTGTACTACAAGAAAGGGACTAAAACCACGCTCTCTGTGGATGAAGCGGTTTTTAAATGTGCATGTAGGTATGTATATATGTTAATATGCGTCGTATATGTTCAGTATGTTACAAAATATACTGTGCAACGACCATATCCGTGCCATTTCATCTCGGTTCGTATTTACATTATATCTGAGTATATCAGTTGTGGTAATCGAAGCTGTGTTATATAGGGAGTTGGCCTCGTTTTGCCAGCAGATTGAAACGAACGTAAACATTGAGTGTAATAAATGTGTTTACTGGGGGGGGGGGGGGGGGGGAGAGGGTGGCTGTGGTGGTGGTGTTTGTGTGTTGGTGTGCATGGAATGGTGGTGATAAGGTGCGCTGTATGTGTTTGTGTTGGAGACTTAGTGTGCTGTATGTGCTTGTCATGGTGGACTGTATGTTTGTGTTGGAGAGTTTGTGTGCTGTATGTGTTTGTGTTGGAGAGCTTGTGTGCTGTATGTGTTTGTGTTGGAGAGTTTGTGTGCTGTATGTGTTTGTGTTGGAGAGTTAGTGTGCTGTTTGTGTTGGAGAGTTAGTGTGCTGTATGTGTTTGTGTTGGAGAGATACTGTGTTGTATGTGTTTGTGTTGGAGAGTTTGTGTGCTGTATGTGTTTGTGTTGGAGAGTTACTGTATTGTATGTGTTTGTGTTGGAGAGTTTGTGTGCTGTATGTGTTTGTGTTGGAGAGTTAGTGTGCTGTTTGTGTTGGAGAGTTAGTGTGTTGTATGTGTTTGTGTTGGAGAGATACTGTGTTGTATGTGTTTGTGTTGGAGAGCTTGTGTGCTGTATGTGTTTGTGTTGGAGAGTTTGTGTGCTGTATGTATTTGTGTTGGAGAGTTAGTGTGCTGTTTGTGTTGGAGAGTTAGTGTGCTGTATGTGTTTGTGTTGGAGAGATACTGTGTTGTATGTGTTTGTGTTGGAGAGTTTGTGTGCTGTATGTGTTTGTGTTGGAGAGTTACTGTATTGTATGTGTTTGTGTTGGAGAGTTTGTGTGCTGTATGTGTTTGTGTTGGAGAGTTACTGTGTTGTATGTGTTTGTGTTGGAGAGGTAGTGTGCTGTATGTGTTTGTGTTGGAGAGTTACTGTATTGTATGTGTTTGTGTTGGAGAGTTACTGTGTTGTATGTGTTTGTGTTGGAGAGGTAGTGTGCTGTATGTGTTTGTGTTGGAGAGTTACTGTATTGTATGTGTTTGTGTTGGAGAGTTACTGTGTTGTATGTGTTTGTGTTGGAGAGGTAGTGTGCTGTATGTGTTTGTGTTGGAGAGGTAGTGTGCTGTATGTGTTTGTGTTGGAGAGGTAGTGTGCTGTATGTGTTTGTGTTGGAGAGTTACTGTGTTGTATGTGTTTGTGTTGGAGAGTTTGTGTGCTGTATGTGTTTGTGTTGGAGAGTTACTGTGTTGTATGTGTTTGTGTTGGAGAGTAAGTGTGCTGTATGTGTTTGTGTTGGAGACTTTGGGTGCTGTATGTGTTTGTGTTGGAGAGTTTGGGTGCTGTATGTGTTTGTGTTGGAGAGTTAGTGTGCTGTATGTGTTTGTGTTGGAGAGTTAGTGTGCTGTATGTGTTTGTGTTGGAGAGTTAGTGTGCTGTATGTGTTTGTGTTGGAGAGTTACTGTGTTGTATGTGTTTGTGTTGGAGAGGTAGTGTGCTGTATGTGTTTGTGTTGGAGAGTTACTGTATTGTATGTGTTTGTGTTGGAGAGTTACTGTGTTGTATGTGTTTGTGTTGGAGAGGTAGTGTGCTGTATGTGTTTGTGTTGGAGAGTTACTGTATTGTATGTGTTTGTGTTGGAGAGTTACGGTGTTGTATGTGTTTGTGTTGGAGAGGTAGTGTGCTGTATGTGTTTGTGTTGGAGAGGTAGTGTGCTGTATGTGTTTGTGTTGGAGAGGTAGTGTGCTGTATGTGTTTGTGTTGGAGAGTTACTGTGTTGTATGTGTTTGTGTTGGAGAGTTTGTGTGCTGTATGTGTTTGTGTTGGAGAGTTACTGTGTTGTATGTGTTTGTGTTGGAGAGTAAGTGTGCTGTATGTGTTTGTGTTGGAGACTTTGGGTGCTGTATGTGTTTGTGTTGGAGAGTTTGGGTGCTGTATGTGTTTGTGTTGGAGAGTTAGTGTGCTGTATGTGTTTGTGTTGGATAGTTAGTGTGCTGTATGTGTTTGTGTTGGAGAGTTAGTGTGCTGTATGTGTTTGTGTTGGAGAGCTTGTGTGCTGTATGTGTTTGTGTTGGAGAGTTTGGGTGCTGTATGTGTTTGTGTTGGAGAGCTTGGGTGCTGTATGTGTTTGTGTTAAAGATTTTGTGTGCTGTATGTGTTTGTGTTGGAGAGTTTGGGTGCTGTATGTGTTTGTGTTGGAGTGTTTGGGTGCTGTATGTGTTTGTGTTGGAGAGTTTGGGTGCTGTATGTGTTGTGTTGGAGAGTTTGGGTGCTGTATGTGTTTGCGTTGGAGAGCTTGGGTGCTGTATGTGTTTGTGTTGGAGAGCTTGGGTGCTGTATGTGTTTGTGTTGGAGAGTTTAGGTGCTGTATGTGTTTTTGTTGGAGAGCTTGGGTGCTGTATGTGTTTGTGTTGGAGAGCTTGGGTGCTGTATGTGTTTGTGTTGGAGAGTTCGTGTGCTGTATGTGTTTGTGTTGGAGAGTTTGGGTGCTGTATGTATTTGTGTTGGAGAGTTAGTGTGCTGTATGTGTTTGTGTTGGAGAGTTTGTTTGCTGTATGTGTTTGTGTTGGAGAGTTAGTGTGCTGTATGTGTTTGTGTTGGAGAGTTTGGGTGGTGTATGTGTTTGTGTTGGAGAGCTTGTGTGCTGTTTGTGTTTGTGTTGGAGAGTTTGGGTGCTGCATGTGTTTGTGTTGGAGAGCTTGTGTGCTGTATGTGTTTGTGTTGGAGAGCTTGTGTGTTGTATGTGTTTGTGTTGGAGAGTTTGGGTGCTATATGTGTTTGTGTTGGAGAGCTTGTGTGCTGTATGTGTTTGTGTTGGAGAGCTTGGGTGCTGTATGTGTTTGTGTTGGAGAGCTTGGGTGCTGTATGTGTTTGTGTTGGAGAGCTTGGGTGCTGTATGTGTTTGTGTTGGAGAGCTTGGGTGCTGTATGTGTTTGTGTTCGAGAGTTTGGGTGCTGTATGTGTTTGTGTTGGAGAACTTGTGTGTTGTATGGGTTTGTGTTGGAGAGTTTGGGTGCTGTATGTGTTTGTGTTGGAGAGTTAGTGTGCTGTTTGTGTTGGAGAGTTTGTGTGCTGTATGTGTTTGTGTTGGAGAACTTGTGTGCTGTATGTGTTTGTGTTGGAGAGTTTGTGTGCTGTATGTGTTTGTGTTGGAGAGCTTGTGTGCTGTATGTGTTTGTGTTGGAGAGCTTGGGTGCTGTATGTGTTTGTGTTGGAGAGTTTGTGTGCTGTATGTGTTTGTGTTGGAGAGCTTGTGTGCTGTATGTGTTTGTGTTGGAGAGCTTGGGTGCTGTATGTGTTTGTGTTGGAGAGTTTGTGTGCTGTATGTGTTTGTGTTGGAGAGTTTGTGTGCTGTATGTATTTGTGTTGGAGAGTTAGTGTGCTGTATGTGTTTGTGTTGGAGAGTTTGGGTGCTGTATGTGTTTGTGTTGGAGAGTTAGTGTGCTGTATGTGTTTGTGTTGGAGAGTTTGTGTGCTGTATGTGTTTGTGTTGGAGAGCTTTGGTGCTGTATGTGTTTGTGTTGGAGAGCTTGTGTGCTGTATGTGTTTGTGTTGGAGAGCTTGTGTGCTGTATGTGTTTGTGTTGGAGAGTTTGGGTGCTATATGTGTTTGTGTTGGAGAGCTTGTGTGCTGTATGTGTTTGTGTTGGAGAGCTTGGGTGCTGTATGTGTTTGTGTTGGAGAGCTTGGGTGCTGTATGTGTTTGTGTTGGAGAGCTTGGGTGCTGTGTGTGTTTGTGTTGGAGAGCTTGTGTGCTGTATGTGTTTGTGTTGGAGAGCTTGGGTGCTGTAATGTGTTTGTGTTGGAGAGTTTGGGTGCTGTATGTGTTTGTGTTGGAGAGCTTGTGTGCTGTATGTGTTTGTGTTGGAGAGCTTGTGTGCTGTATGTGTTTGTGTTGGAGAGTTTGGGTGCTGTATGTTTTTGTGTTGGAGAGCTTGGGTGATGTATGTGTTTGTGCTGGAGAGTGTGTGTGCTGTATGTGTTTGTGTTGGAGAGTTTGGGTGCTGTATGTGTTTGTGTTGGAGAGCTTGTGTGCTGTATGTGCTTGTCGTGGTGGAATGTATGTTTGTGTTGAAGAGTTAGTGTGCTGTTTGTGTTTGTGCTCTTGTGTTGGAGACCTAGTGTTGGAATGGTCGTAATAATGTGTGCTGTATGGGTTCGTTTGTGTTGTATGTGTTGGTGGTGTTTATGTGTTTGTGTTGGAAAATTAGTGTGCTGTATGTGTTTGTGTTGGTGGAGTGTGTTGGTGGTGTTTGTGTGGTAGAGTTTGTGTGTTGTATGTGTTTGTGTTGTTTGTGTGTTTGTGTTGGAGAGTTAGTGTACGTTGCAGTGGTCGTAATAATATGTGCTGTATATGTTTGTGTTGGTTTTGGTGTGTGTGTTTGTATTGGTGTGTTTGTCCTCTCTGGTGCTTGTGTGGAAGAGGCAGTGTTCTGTGTGTGTTTGTCTTAGTGCCTTTGTGTTGGTGAGTTAGTGTTTGTGTGTGTGTTTGTGTTTTTGTCCTCTCTGATATTTGTGTTGGAGAGTTGGTGCTGAAGTGGTCGTAATAATGTGTGATGCATGTGTTGGTGTTGGATAGTTGATGTTATAATGGTCGGGAGATTGTGTGTTGTATGTGTTTGTGAGGGTGTGTTTGTCCTCGCTGGTGCTTGTGTGGAAGAGGCAATGTTCTCTATGTGTTTGTGTTAAGGGGTGTTACGTCGTGGGATATATAAACACTGGGCTCTTTCTATTGGACTAGGTATGCGGCAACAAGCAACAACGGAAAACGCTAGATCCAACCCTTATCTATAAACCCAGGCAACAAACCACCCTAAACCGTCAAGAGTCCTGCCTGGACAACAAGGTATCCTATGACTCGGTTACAGGGTGCACGCACTATAGACTGCTGATAGTCAAGCAGGCTATATAAAAGATCACACAATTAAGTTGACTTAAAGCTTCAAGGAAAAGATAGATAACAGAATTAAATTGCAGAAACAATTTAATAACAAACTAGAAGAAAGTACATTTAACGTTACGTTAATTAATACAACTAATCACCCCTGCGTGAAAGAAGGTGAAAGCAAACAGTCCTCAAAACATCATACAGGTAGACAAGATGCGGGTTTCTAAACTGCATGTGGCTACTGTAGGATCTGATGCTTAGCAAAGAAAATACGTTACGGATTTAGAGAACTCTTAACTCATAAGCAGGAATAAATACTAGTGATAGGACCTACAGTGTATAATGGCATAGGTATAATTAAATAAAGGTAGCAACTCGCAACATAACCACATACAGGTGTGCTTCTCACTCTTAGTCAGGCAAGCCTGCTCGGACAGAGTCTCTAAGCCACACCCTGACTCACAATGCTCACAAAAACGGTAAACTGTGGCACAATAACAAGCATACAGAAATAATAAACCCCTAGCTGTTAATCTGCCAGGTGGCAGAGGTCTAGCCGGAAGGATATAGGCTTCGGATACCCGGGCTGAGCCACCTGCTCTAGCCTAGGGACGTTCCCAAGTCTGTGCGCCAAATTACTCTAATTGAAAGGGTGCTCTCTTGAGAGACTCAGATCGCAAGTATCTGACTCTCTCCTGGCGACCCTAAAACAAAAGCAAGACGTGCTAGCGCAGTGCTGAGCGGACTAGGCAAGGGCCCTCAC